>JAPQRN010000876.1:2309-14693 GCA_037367275.1 Coranthus polyacanthus | reverse complement strand
CTCAGCTGGATCTCGGGGAATTTCTCCGTCTGCGCCGAGACGGTCAGAGTCTGCACACCACTCCAAATACAGGAGATGGGGGATACTGCGACTACTCTGTTTCTGTGTGTGTGTGTGTGTGTGTGTGTGTGTGTGTGTGTAGGCTAGCAAGGTTAAAGTTGGCAGAGCACCTTGAGCTCTGTGCTGCTAACAGGCAGCAGGCTAATAACTTCAATTATCTCAGCACTCAGCTTCAGGCCACAGCTGATAGGACAGCAACAAGCATTATCTGCCTTTGATAGAGACTTTTGGCCGTGTGCACACACACACACATACACACACACACAGATACATACACCAGAAGTAAAGAATGGAAATTTGTGATTACCTCTAATATCACGCACAGACAACATTGGGAAGAGGCAAATGTCTAAAGACGCACACACAAAATACACACACACACACCCCTGGAAGGACATATGAAGCTGTACTGAACATCAGTAGTGCACACTGTTTGGCTGTTTATGTCCCAGTCTTGTTCCTCAATAAAAGTCTGAGGTTTACTGCATAAACACAAAATTAAAACTGCTCCGATACATTGTTTTCTCTCCCTCAAGCCAAAGCATCCTCTTTATCACTCAGTGTTAGCTTGACATTTAAGTATCTCATTGTGTCATTTAGGACGGCTGTAAAATGTAATAGAGGCAGAATGAGAGATCATTGATTTGAGCTGCTGGTACAGGGTTAATGGCTGCTGTCCTTTACTCTGTTTATAACTGGCTTTATTAAAGACCCTCTGGACTCTTTGGTTGCTTTAAGATACAGGCAGTTCTCATTTTACTAGGCCAATGTGCAGCACTAACATGTACTGTTTATTTTTCATTATTTCCTTGTTGCCTTTCAGGCAGTGCAGTGTTGTAGATCTAAAGATGGCAGTGTCTCCTTCATGACCAACAGGAATATTTCAGTATGCAGTCATAGCCAATAGTGAGTCATTATCAACTCTAGGAGGCTGTGCTTATGTATAAAGGTGCTTTGCATAAGTTTAAATGCTACTGCCACTATGCAAAAATGCTCACCGTCACATATTGTTGTAGAGCAGGTACAAGATTTACTATGCCCATCACTGTGGTGAAGTAGTAACTCAGTTTTACAATGGTTTTCTGGTAGTTCAGCAACATTAAGATTTGCAGAGTGATTCAAGTAGTTAATGTTTTTAACCATTTTTTGTGGAGTTATCTACTGACACTAGACTTTTGGGGCCATAGAAGGAGAGGAATGAGTTTTTATTTTTATTTTACTGCTTCTCTGCTCTAATTGAACCCTCTATGTCACCAGTTGACCAGTGCATGTGCAAAAGGCTCAGTGTGCCCACACAGAGGTCATCATGCAGCCTGAGGAAGAATCACCATGGCTCTACTTTTAACTAAGTACAAACTTACAAAACTTTAGTTTTCACTTGTCAGTTATGAAAGTTGAGTGCATACACGACTTGTGCTGCAAAGACTGCAAACACAAGTCTATGGTCCTGTTCAGACCTGGCATTAACATCCATCCTGAGAGATCCCAACACGTGTTCAGCTTTAGTGCCAGGTGTGAACACACTCAGGACACATTGAAGAGCATTCAAATCTGATCACTCAGGACACATTCAGAGGTGGTCTGGGATGCATGTGTCCACATCCTCTTAGCAATCTGAAAAGGAATGTGCCCTGGAATGGACTGAAGGACTGAAAACTCAGCTGAAGTCTGTGCAAGTGTAAATCAGTGCACCAAACGCATCGCACAAAAATATATTACAGTACTCCATATGTGTAGAGCTGCCTGAGAACACTGGAAAGATGCTCCACCACTTTTCATATACAGTATATACATATTTTCAATATCCACACTTCACGTAATCCAGTAGAACTTCATAAACATGTTTCAAGTGCTTTGAGATTCAATCATCTCTAAAGTGTATGTTATGAAGTGAACCAATAAAACAAATATAATGGTCAATGTAGTCATATCAATATTTAAGGTGTATTGATTGATTCACAGCATCAAATCATGCAGTGAGAAACAGACAAGAAAACACTCCACAATAAAAGCTGCTGGTTGCCTTCAGGCAGCAAAGTGAAATTTACATTTAACATTTCAAATTCAGCCTGTTCAAACTGAAATGAAAGCTTCCACTATGTTTTAGGCTATGGATGAGCTTCTTTATTTGCATATCGAATGGGGAAGTCAGATCTGATCTTTCGGGAAGCATTTTAATGGTGTGAACAGACAGACTGACAACTGGCAACTTGAGGTCAGATGTCTCAGGACAGATGTTAAAGTAAGGTCAGACCAGGACTTGCGAGCACATATCAAGGTGAATGTATCAACGCTGACTTTCAGACAATTTAAAAATGCAGAAGTTCAACACCGGTGTCCCCACCAGTGCTGCATGTACATTGGTAAGACATTTTTATTACCAAATCAGAACACTTTGAGATGGCTCATGTGTCATATAAACAGACTGACTGTACAAAATTCAGCCTATTGTTTAGATCAGTGTTCAAACTGTTTATACTGTCTGAAAAGTTTCAAGCTGAACACTGTTTTAGTTTTTCCAATGTGACAAGTAAGACAACAGGAAAATATATTTTTAATGTTTTGAAAACTAATCTTAAAGTCAAAGTAATGTGGGTCACACTCTGTCAGTGTGTGGTGGTGTATTTACCAGCAGAGACCTGTCTTCTGCCTGTATTTTCTAATTTCCTCTCGTTTTGCTCTGTAAGGGACATCCATGTGGACCTTTGCCAGTGTTTTTTTTATCTCCAACCAATAAGAGCATTGCACAGTTGTACTGGCGGAACAATAAAAAAACAAAGTAACTCAAATCTCTCCAACCTCCAATCTCTTTTTGCTCTTCTCACTTAACGCATAGTTCTGTCTGAGAGGTAAAACTCTGGCCAAAATCACACACACCTACACACAGACCATTCATCCTGTTGCCTCTAACAGACCTGTCAGTGACACACACAGCAGAAATGAGGAAGCTTGTGCTTCAGCTGTATATTGTCTCAAGAACATTCCCATACATTTTTGCAGGATGGGTGTGTTTATTTGTGTTTTTGGAATATAATCGCTGTGACAGAATCAGGTAATAACATTTTATTTTTCTACATTATGGCTTTTTGTCTCTTGCTTGACAACCGCTCTCTCTTCCTTGTTCACTGAGTGGAGAGGCCAAATTTGAGTGTGCAAGTTAAAGGACAGCAGGCAGTATTGCTCACATTTAAATGCATCTCCTCTGCAAAACAGACCATTGACATACATCAAAAACATCTGGCTTGTTCTTGTTGTTTCTAACTCTAACCAAGTCTTGTTCAGCTTTAAACCAATAGTGTGAAGTGAAGGGCAAAAAAGAGAAACACGAAGTGCGCAGACACTACAAGAAATGGGAAAAATGTATGAAATTATACTATTTTCTCTTGGTGATACAAGGACTGGCTTGCACCAAAAAATCAAGGCATTGTATGGAGAAAAAGGGAGGGAGAGACGTAGAGAAGGAGGAAGAAGGTGAGACAGAGGGAGAGAGAAAGTATGTGCATCAGAAAAGGTGTTGCAACAAGATGAGACAGTTGATGAGGCGCCTGAAAAACCAATCCGCTGGGGTTTGAAGACGGGGGAAAAAGTTGATAGAGCAAGAAGGAGAAAAAGGAGGAGGGGGAGCAGAGGAGACGAATCAGAAGGAAAGACAGAGGAGAAGGAGAAGAAAGAGGACAGACGGGGAATCCAGATGACAGCAACTGGAGGTCGAACACTCACTCCTGCTTCCTCTTTCATTTCCTTGCCTCCTTCTCTTCCTGAAAACCTCCTCACCTCCTCCTCCCCCTCCCTCCATCATCTAAACCTCTTCCTGCATGTGCTTTGGAAACAAGTCTTTCTTTCTTGCATGAAATCTTTCTCTGCATACAGAAAGTGGGGCCGCTGTCCCGTCAGCAGCTGCTGTCCTGATGTTTAATTCATCGCTGGGGAGTCAGAGAGGACAACAGGAAATAAAGAAAAGGGGAAGGAGGAGGGGAGAGGAAAGATTACCATTTCTTTCTTACCCAGCTTTGTTTTCAGCCATGCTAGAGAGAGTGAGATGAAAAGGTTGTGTGGGAGGGAGCAACTGAGCAAAAGAAAAAGAGAAACAGATACATAGAGAAAAGGCAAGGAGCTAAGAAACGAGGAGTGTTTGGTTCTCTGCTGTTTGCCTGTCTGCAGAGACATCCTGACAGGAAGTGGAGTGTGTCTGTGTGTGTGAGAGTAGCCCTCCACACTCCTGTTAATCAGAGCCTTATTAAATATCTTTTCAGACCAGCAGGATTAGGGGATGTCCCATTAGACCTCACTGACAGGAATGTATGTCTCTGTGTGTAGAAATACATGTGTGTGTGTGCGTGTGTGGTGACAGAAGTTAGCGGCTGCTGACAGGGCACAGGTGTGAGTTTCTATGGTCTGAGTAGTTTGTTAATGAGGCTGTTATTGAACCTTTCCTTAACCTGAACCTTTTTCCTCAACTTCCATTCTTTTCATTAGGTTTGGTTCAGACTAGGGTAACAGAAGAAGTGTAAGCATATGTCATATGTCATATGCATGTCCTGAGTATGCAAGCCCATTCTCACTCCCAAGTCATCACATTCTGACACTTGGTCACAAGCCCTTGGTGTCTGTTTTCAGCACCCAGGGTTCACCTATAGCAGTAATGTTCGGTGCACAGGATACCTGATAGAAGTCATTGTAAGTTCTTATGCATCAGAAATTGATGACATGGGTAGCAAACCCTTGGTTGGAGGTAGCTGTGGTGTTTCTTCTTGACCCTAGCCCTGACCATGTTTCTAACTCTAACCAAGTTGCTTTTATGCTTAAACCTAACAGAATTGTAACAGTGGCATTGTCATCATTGGCATCTTTCGGACTACCCCACACATTGAAAAATGACACCTATCCTGCACATTGAAAAATAATGCTCTTGGGTATCCCATGTGTCGAAATGTGATGCCCTGACCAAGCGTCAGTATGTGTTGAGAGTGACAATGTGAAGATGTGTATTAGACTTCATTTGAAAGGGAAGATCTTCTAGGTTCTATGTTTAACATGTAGCTGAAACACAACCTAAACTACAGTTTAAGTTTACAGTCAGTTTAAACATAGCTCAAACTTAACCCTAATTCTAACTGTAAACTAGGGGTGGTCTGAAAGAGTACTCCAGCCCTGGAACTTGACTCCATCCCAGGCCATCACAAAACTAACTCAAACTAATTTTATTTACAAACCCTATTTGTTGATGTACCATATACCAGACTAGTTATTAAGATAGCCTCTATGTTCATCTGTTATTCAGATTACAAGATGCAAGAAAAGGGGACTGACCAAAAAGACCTGAAGACTGTGTTTTCAGACTGTGCTATGGGCTCAAAAACTAGGAATCCACCAATGGTAGCACATACAACTGTACAAGGCTACACATGTGAAAGAATTAGCTTTCATAATGTTCTATAGAGTATATTCAAGTATCAAGTTTCAGAAGTATAAAAAATGTCACACACATTCACAATTTAGTATACATATTCCTCTGTTAGAGAACCTCATAAATATGATATTAAACTGAAAAAAAAATAAGTAGCCTTGTTTCTAAGAAATTAGTCTGGAAAATAATAATTTCTGGCATAGTTTTTTTATGAGAAAAGTAATCTCATTTTAAGAAAATATATCCAACTCTGTCCTAAAAAGATATTCCAGATAATACTGAGCTAGATTTATCCAGTTATACAAAACATTGGTTTGTGTAATATACCAGGAGGTTAACAAGCATGACTTGCTTCAGTTCTGGTATTTTTTCTTTCGTTTAATTTTTTCCATTAATAGACTATTCTTCCACTATTCTAGTTTTAAGAATTCTAGCCAAGCAAAATTTGCTCACCCCATTGTCAGTTGTTTTCTTTTTAATACAAGACATAGAGACATAACAACAATAGGGCTGTTTTTGCTTGCCCAGTGTTCTAAAATAATTAATTTCATTCATTTCAGTTTGTGTAAAAGTTAAGTATCCTCATTGTGATACTAAAATGCTGTCGTGGACCCTCATGAGTTTACAATATAGTACTGACCAGATCACTGTACATAAAGTCTCAATAGAGCGACATATTGGTGTAGAAATAACTCAAACACATCATGGAGAATTAGTGTTGTTTCTTTGGCCTCTGGATTCAAGTGGTATTTCCTGGTTCAGGTCAAAGTCTCCCCAAAAGTATAAATTAGTGTTAAGTGGCAAGTCTGAGATGAAGTCAGCATTAAATCTAATTAACACAAAGCCGATGTGATAGACTAGATGAGCCCAGGATGTGTCACACTAATTGTTAGTGGCACTGTGTTTCTGCGTCTCCTCTGCTTAGCTAATGAAACTGAAGTGCCAGCTTGTTTTGGGCTCAAATGTAGCCTCGGGCACAGAGCTGCCTGATACCAACCAGGACCTCAAAAGACTCTGTTAATGATCCACAAAACACATGGTGGCTGTTTAGATTCTGATCAATAAGCTGAAAAAGAAATACTTCAGCTCAGCCTGTGACCAAGACAGAGCAAGAACAGGACTTGTAAAACATGAAAAGGATTCTGGGAGTCTGTGGTTCATCAGAATCCTGGTGCTTTTAGCTTGGCCTGAAGAACTTGTAGTGTAATGCTGAAGGATTACCTTCTTTTGTCATTCTCACTGAATGACACTGCTTTACATGCAGATGCCTCTGTTCCAACAGACATTTAGAGCAAAAGCTCTTCATCTGCTTCTTCTGTGTTGGCATGCTAGATATATTATTGATAAGTCACAAACCAATGTGTGCATAAACAGCATTCCCTGGAAGTTTGTCTTAATTATTCACAAGCACATCACCAGAGAAAAGGCAATGGCTTCTCCTATTGACAGGGGGTTTAAACTGGGCCAGCATTGAAAAGCTGCTCCAGATTTAGGGAATGGGAAGCTCCTCTAAGGGCCTAGCAACAGCAGAGAGGCACACAGTCACTGTCCTCAAATCAGCTTCTTATTCTTGGGCAGGGGAAGTTTGGACGAGCATTCCACAGAAACATCTTCATTGTTAACCAATCTGCACAAAGCTTGGATAAAGTTATATATGCAGGACATTTTTGGAATCAATGATTTGTGCACATAGTTTTAGTTTTGTTTTCTTTGAGTATATATTGAGCATATTGTAACCAAGCAGAGATCTCCAGGCTGAAAGATGAAGCCAACGTGGAAGTGCCAAAATCTGCAGCTCCTTGAATACCCACTTGATGCTGTTTCCAAAAGGGAGTCAATCCTCATAGACCCCAATGTTAAAATGTCCAACTTTATAGCAGAAATAAACATGTTTACAGCCTGATACAAAAAATGGGTTTGGTCGGTGTAGCTAAAGTCCCCTTTCATGACAACTGTACTGGGAGTGAATTTCTATCACTGACATGTTTAAATTATATTAAGGCTCAAAGATATGCTAGTCAAATTAAGGGTGCGGGCTACTGTGAGTGACAGGTGGGTGCTGTGTTTCTGTGTCTGCAATCAGCTTGGATTGACAGTTGGATTGGAGCTTCTGTTTATTGAATAAACATATTTTTTCAGCTCACTAACAAGTCTGTCAGAGGATTCTGTCATGAAGTTTGCCACACTTAATTACAACACCCAGTCTGTTAGCGTAACTAAGCTACATTAGCTCACATTAGCATCATTATGTATTGGATTACATGGTCTGTCAGCTAGTCTGCTAATTATTTAATTTATACATACATGAAGTTAACATTAGTGTTATCAAAAACAACTGTATATGTTGACATTCAACAATTAGCTGAAAATACTTGTTTAATATGTTTAACATGACAGTGTTAGTGTGGTCGGTGTTTTCAATAAGTTACTATTAAATTAGTGAGTTTCAGCCCTTGCCCTTCCCCAGCTTCAGTGTTTGATTCATCATAACCTCAGTGGGATATAAAATAAATATGCTTACTGTGACATAAGGCCAGTTTAAAGTGGATTTTCAAACATGTACTATTTCATCTAATAACATACTACTAGAGCTGCTAATTGAGGAGATGATAGATGTAACCAGAGGTCTTTGACCCAGAATTTCATCCAATCCATTTTGTCCAAAAACCTGAAGCTGGATTTAGCTTTGCCATCTGAACTGCTGGTCAACATCTGCCATTGTTTTAAACTCTTAGAATAGACTTTATTGTCATTGTACATGTACAACGAAATTGAAGGCAATCATTACTAGTGCAGAAGTAGTAATGAAATGCATACTATATTAAACTAGTGCAACTATAATAATTAAATAAATAAATAAATAAAACAGTCCATACAAAAAGATATAAATAAAGACTAAAATTAAAAGGAAAGTTAAAAACACATACATAGCCCACACACACAAGACATTCCAAATGCTGCTAATATTGCACAATCTCTTAATCAGGATTTTGAATTGTTTAGTGCAGTTATGGCTTTCACATAAAAACGTTTCTTTAACCTGTTTGTCCTCATTTTTATTGTCCTGTATCATCCGCCCTCGGGCAGCAGTTCAAACAGATAGTGACCTGGGTGGGATGAATCCTTTAGCATGCTATGGGCTTTCCTGAGGCAGCAGGAGCTGTAGCGATCTTCCAGGGAGGGTAGAGGGCAACCAATGATCTTCTGTGCCATAGTGATGACCCTCTGGAGGCCTTTTCTCTCTGCTACTGTGCAGCTGGCAAACCTCACACAGATACATTTTGTCAGTTTGCTCTCTATGGGACAATGGTAGAAGGACACAAGTAGTCTCTGTGTGAGGTGGTTCTTCCTGAGGATCCTCAGGAAGTAGAGTCTCTGCTGTGCCTTCTTTACCAACGCTGTGGTGTTAGTACTCCATGTCAGGTCGTCTTCTATCTGGACGCCCAGAAACCGGAAGTCCGAGACCCCCTTCACACACTGACTGCTGATGTATAGGGGCTGAATGGCCATTTTTTTCCTCCTGTAGTCAATGATCAGCTCCTTGGTCTTGGTAGTGTTGAGGACAAGGTTATTTTCTGTGCACCATACAGACACCTTGTCCCAGTATGCGGATTCATCCCCCCCCCCCCAGAGATGAGCCCCACCACCATTGTGTCATCAGCAAACTTAATGATGGTGTTGCTGGAGTGGGTGGGGGTGCAGTCTCAGCACTCAGCACACAGCCCTATGGGGAGCCAGTGCTGAGGCTGAGAGCTGAAGAGATGTGGGGGCTGACTTTAACCCTCTGGGAGCAATCCTACAGGAAGTCTTTAATCCAGAGGTACATGGGTTGTGATAGTCCTAGTTCTGCCAGTTTGGTAAACAGTCTGTGGGGCAGGATGGTGTTTAATGTGGTGCTGAAATTTACAAAGAGGGGCCTTAAGTAGCTCCCACACTACTCTAGATGGGTCAGAGCAGTGTGGAGTGTTGTGACAATGGCATCCTCCGTAGACCTGTTAGCTCTGTAGGCAAACTGATATGTGTCCAATGTGGGTGGGTGGTTTGAGGTGATATGACTCTGGACCAGTTTCTCAAAGCACTTCATGACCATAGATGTAAGTGCCACTGGACGGTAGTTGGACTTTTTTGGCCGTGGGACAATTGTAGAGGACTTTAGGCAGGGTGGAACAATGGACTGGGATAGGGACTGGTTGAAGATCTTGGTGAAGACCCCAGCCAGCTGGTCCGTGCAGTCCTTCAGCAATCCGCCATCAGGTCCTGGAGTTTACCGCCCTCAGTGTGCGCCTCACCTCATGCCAACAACACCCTCACCCACTGTTCAGTTCCTCTGCCACTAACGCCTCGCTGGAGCTGCAGAGAAGTTGCTGGATTTGTAACTGGTGATGTGCTGGACCCCTTGCAACACCCACCTTTTGTTGTTGCTGTTGAAGTGGTCCTCTATTTTCTGCTTGTAAGCTGCCTTGGCCTCTCTGATGCCTCTTTTCAGGCTGGTTATGGCAGCACTGTATAGTTCTCCATCACCAGACGTGAAAGCAGTATTGCTGTCCGTCAGCAGGCTCTGGACCTCCTTTGTCATCCAGGGCTTCTGGTTGGGATAGACCCGTATGCACTTGTCCACCATGACAGTGTCTGTGCAGTACCTTATGTAGCTGAGGACAGTTGCTGTGTAGACCCCCAGGTCCTGATGTTCAAAGATATCCCAGTTGGTACTTTCGAAGCAGTCTTGCAGCTGATGAGCAGCCCCATGAGCCATGTTATAACAGTCCTTGTTGTGGTAAGAGCATTTTTCCTGCATACACCCCGTATGCCGGAATTAGGAACAGGGACATGTGGTCAGACTGGCCCAGATGCAGCAATGGTTTAGCCCTGTAGCCCTGTTTGATGTTTGAGTAAACCTTGTCCAGAGTGTTAGAGCCCCTAGTTGCACATCTAATGTGCTGATGGAATTTAGGGAGCACTGCTTTTAAATCAGCATGGTTAAAGTCCCCTGCTATGATGTCGACAGCCTCAGGATACATGCTCTGTTGAGTGCTGATGATGTCGTGCAAGTGTCCAAGAGCCGAGCTAGCATTAGCATCAGGTGGGATGTATAGGGCAGTCACCATGATGACAGTAAACTCGCGTGGAAGATAAATGGGCCTGCATTTTACAGTCATGAACACCAGGTCTGGGGAGCAGTGACTGGCTTCAGTCTTCATGTTGGTACACCAGCTGTTGTTCACATAAATGCATAACCCCCCTCCTTTGCTCTTACCGGAGTCCTTGTTCCTGTCATGCCAGTGTAATGTGTGGCTTGCTAGCTCAACAATCTGTGTCCGGGATGAATGAGTGAAGCCAGGTCTCTGTGATGAGCAGAATGCAGCTGTCCTTGATGCTCTTGTTAGTTACAAACTGTAGCTTCAATTCGTGAAGGTTATTTGCGAGGGATCTACCGTTGGTGAGAACGATACTAGGAAGCGGTGGCTTGTGTGGCTGCCTGTGTAGCCTCACCAGTATGCCACCCCTGCAGCTTCACTTCTTCCTCCTGTCCCTCCGCTGCCTCGGAGGATGGTAATCTTCAAAGAGCCCAGGGTCCTGGCTATGTCTGTCAGAATCTTGTGAGAGCAGAGAACTCAGCTGTACCACCCTGCTCACTCCGTAATCCTATCTTTAGTAGATTGTGTCAACTGTAGATGTTGTTTGCTCTGCAGAATGTCGTCAAGACGAGTAACAACACATACAAAAACAGATACGAAGCACCGAAAGGGAGAGCACTGAACCGCTGCTTCTATGCATAGACGTGTAACATCGTCCACAGTTTGTCAAAGCCTTTGTCTAACATTTCTCTCTGCAGCTCTTCATGCATGGTGGTGTTTCATTTTGGTTTCCATCTAATATGGAATTTGTTTGTTTCTTGTATTAATTCATAGTTGCAGTTGGTCATCTGTCCACATATACACACAAACATTTAATTACATTTAGTCATCTTTTATTCACTGAATCACTGTTTCCATTGCATTTATTTGCATTTACTGATACACCACCGCTTACACCTCTCCTAACCGTAAAATAGAATAAAATAATGTGATCTATTTTTTCAAAGTAATATTTCAATTTTTTTTTTCAGTGTTTCCACACAGTTTTTTTTATGTGAATAAAAACAGCAGGAGGGAAATTTGCTTATACAGACAGGATGAGGTGGCAGTGCTCCTGGATGGAACTGTAAGTGTTAGCACACATGAGTTAATGTATGCATGTGTGAGGTGAATTACTCCTCTTACCTCCGATTGCTTGTGCGTGTATTTGTGTGTGTGCTTGTAGATACTGGTGTTGGTGAGTGTATGCCTGTGACATTGCTCCTGGGTTCTTCACATGGCTTGTTACTGTTGTAAACCTTTTCATTTATCCAGCCACAGCTGTTTACACACACTCCTACACATGCCACACCTGCACACGCATACTTTCATTTTTTCTCTCCTTGACACTGCTCAATCCCCAGGGTAACATCATAAAATGACATTAATTCTCTCCCTCTTTTTCTATCTGTGGCACGGGGAATGCAGTTCTTCATGTGTATGTGTGTATGTATATATATATATTTATATATGTTTGCTCTAGCTTGGAAATCTTTGTGAGAACCAGTTTGAAGTGAGGATTTGACCGACAAAGGGTGGACATTTTGGCTGGTCCTCACATTTTGATGGACTTTCAAAGAGCTGTTTGAGGCTTCGGACGTTTTAGAGTTAAAATTACATTGGATTAAGGTTAAGTCTAGTTGTGATGGTTAAGATGGTTGAGGTTAAATGTTTCATTTACAATTGCAGATCAGCCTGGCACTGCTCCCATTCAGGTTTCCATCCAGCTTTGCCATCCACTACAGCAATGTGAATATTAGGAGCTGGTTCTTCATTATCATCATTATCATCATCATGGTTTAA
>JAPQRN010000875.1:0-14698 GCA_037367275.1 Coranthus polyacanthus | reverse complement strand
GGAGTACCCGGAGAGAACCCACGCAGACACGGGGAGAACATGCAAACTCCACACAGAGAGGCCCCAGTCAGCCGGCCACCACTGTGCCCCCCAGATTACAAGGTATAAACCAAATACAAATACATTGTATGCACACTCCATTTATGAGAGCACTTCACATATTTTACTAAAAATTGCAAATATAATAATGCTAATTATCACAATATAAAATGATACTGTGATAATCATAGTCATTGATCTCCAAGGAAAACAATCAACATGTAATATAGAAATTATATTGCAATATGATATTGAATATTATATCACAATAATTTGCATTTTATCAACCAGCCCTACACAGAGCCATGGAATTTGAAACAGAAAATGTGTTATAGAGTTACAGGTTATAAAAGGTTATAGGTTATTTCTGTCCTTTTACTGTAGGTGATGTTTTAAAAGTATATTTTTATTTGCTATCATAGAGCATGTGTGAAACAACAGTATGCATGCAATACTGATTAATGCTGCTGTGTAGATGGCTGGGCTACACCCATGGTTCTGCAGTGTACATCAGATTACTATCCACATAATCTCATTTGGGTGGACGCTAGAACAATACTAATGGATCTATAATGAACTGAAGTGAATTTAAGTCATTTCGCTTCCACTCATTTGGAGTGACTGTTAGGTCTTGCTATTGTTAAAGATGATTGATGGTGATAAGAAAACAAAAGGCCCGTAAGTTTGAACACACCTTCAAAATGCTTTAGCTTTTATTGCTTTGAAAACATAAGCGAATAATCAATTCAAATAAAACCACACAGGACTTGCTGTGCTGTCTTTATTCATGTAAAGCCCCATATTATTTCTATCCATAATTGGCTGTTATAATCACAGATCCAAATCAAATTTAGTAGTTGTGGTTGTTTGAATATAGGAATATTATGCCAAAGCTGTACTCTGAAGCTGAGAGCATGAAAAGACAACAGGGGCTCACTTTCCTTTCACTGATTATTGTAGAGGTCAAAACTAACCCCATCTATTCCCAAACAGAACCTATGTTCCTCTTTGACTTGCAACAGTTATCCTTGGTCCTTAATGCCCCCTTCAATGCCCTGCTGTGTTCTTCTTCATCTTAATTACAACATATTTTATCTCTCCCATGATGGTATTGTATTAGTCTTGTATTTCATGTGATGTTTGTGTATATGTATGTTTGGTTGCAACCCTGTCTGAAACCTTGTTAACTGTGCTGCTGCCTATCTTGGCCAGGGTCTTTCCTGGTTAAATAAAGGTTAAATAAAATAAAAAATTAGATGGTATGTTTTGTATCCAGGTGTTAAGATATTTGTCCCCAACAGCACTGAAAAATTAAAAGTTAGGTTAGAAAAGAAAATCAACAGAATCATCTGTTGACATAAATATTTCAGTCTTTTTTCATTTTTTACAATTAGTTTCACACTTCAGTCTAAATACCATCAAGACTTTTTCAAAACATTTGACACATTCACTATGTGAACTAAACTTTTGTATTCCTTTGATACAAATGTCTATACGTCTAATACAAACGAAATACAGTTAGATTGCGTTTGTGTCTTTCACACTGTTTTCATCTTTTGTCTTTTACAACCTGTTGTTGCATCTTTTACAATGCTTTAGTCTTTTTGTCTCTTTTATGTCGTTTATATCTTATTGCATCTTTTACTACATTTTGTCTTGTTAGAGCTTTTATGTTGTTGTTTTGTTGCATCATTTATGTTGTTTTCATCTTGTTACATCTTTTACATTGTTTTAGCCTTGTTTAAACTCTAAAATACAAATAATGTAAAACTACAAATAACTGTCTGGTCTCATCAACTTTCACTCAGGACCAAAATCAGCCTTTAATCCAAGAAATAATGATTTGACATTTATTGTGATAATTATTGACTGACATGACACATGACCAACACATTTTTATTCATATCACACAGCTCTATTTACAATACAATACATTACACTATGTACTGTAAGAGGTGTGAGACATTTTTCTTTTATTTTGTAATGTATCACTCATTGTACATTGAACGACCCAGTTGTCTAATGGTAGAGAGCATATGCTGTAGTTAAGACAGCCTGAGGCTCTTTTGGCTTAAGTATGAAGTGTATGAACAGTATGGACATGGTATTGAGACAAGTGTGAAAATTATTGTAAAAAAACTGTAATCAGGTAGTAATCAGTATTAACAGTTTTCAGAGGTACTATTTCTTTAGTAAAAAAATTGTTGTACTAAAAATGGTCAAGATTGTATGTGGAATTGAATTTTTATCGACACTGTCTCTACAGTTGAATGTCCTTCCTGTTCACTGTCGCTTGACAAATATGTTATCACACATAGACTCTTATCCATTCTTTTGTTACATCTAGACTCCATTATTGTAAAGCTTTGTACTCTGGTCTACTGCATACTGCTACAAAAAGTCTTCAAATGGTTCAGAACACCGCTGCTAGAACAAAAACTAGAAAATTAAATCAAATTACTTCATTGCTTCATTTCACTGGCTCCCTATTCATGTTAGATCAGTTTAAGGTGCTTCGGATGAACTCTAAATAGTTATGCATGTTTATGTCATATCTATCTGAGCTCATTATACCTTTTATTCTATCCCTTGTTCTTTGCTTGCTAAATTCAGGCCTCCCGTTAGTACAAAGAGTTCATAAGATGTCACCAGGTTACAGGACTTTTTCCTATCATCACCTTTTGGAACAATCTTCTTCCTGACATCAGACAGTCTGATAGACAGTCTCTCTTGCTCTCTGATGTCCTTCGTGTCTCACACTATCTGCAGGAAGGGCTGAGGCATCTCTCTCTCAGGGTTCTGCCATGTTATCTCTTGTTGTTGTTTTAACTGCTCTTGGCTCTTGTCCTTGGCAGAACAATTTTACTCCTGCCTTGTTTAGACAAAGTCTTAAAAATTTGCTTTAACTGTACTGTATGGAGGACCCATCCAGTTGACAGGTGTATGTTTAGTGCCAACAGTGTGCTTAATGTCTCAGCTAATCTTCTTATGGCTGGAAGGGGACCAATACCTGTGTTATGCACTTTGTTATTGTCCCATCCTTTTACGTTGAAATTGGTCTTGATGTTGGCATGCAATGATGGAAAAATAAAACTAAGATCTAATTCCCCTCAAATGTATTAAAACAAAAGTAAAAAGCCTTTTTTAAAAAAATCAATAGTCAGTGTAAAATACAGATACCTGAAAACTCTATTTAAGTACAGTAACAAAGTATTTCTACTTAGCTATTTTCCACCTCTGCTCACAAATTAAGTGTGTGATGGGGAGTGAACCAGACTGTGCAAGTACATAGTATTGGAGGGCAGGACCAGCAGGCATGAATCACTGTGTGAACTAATGGCACTCCCTTACCTGCTGCATTAAGTCCTTGCCCACTAGTATAAAGAGCTGGCTTTCCCTCCCATCTTCCTCAGAGTTCCTTTGGAGAAGCAAATGGCTATGGCTAATGAGTGGCTGCTATGGCTGTCCCTGTCTGCCATCATAGCTGCTTGGCACAGTGGTATGTACATTATGCTCCATTAGGCAGCCTATCAATTATAATAAATGGAACTATTAACAGCTCAAATGTTTACCCTTGTGCTATAGAAAAGCTCGGCCTTATTGTGTTAATAATTGCTTTACTTATTTTATTTCAACAGAGGCAACATCTGGAAGAAACAGGTTCTCAAAGATTTATGAGAAAATAGAAGGTATGCTTGTTGGTTGGTGGTAGCATGAGGCATAACGAAGTTTATTGTCATTGCATGTTTACAGCAAAACTCAGTTTGGCACTCTCATGCAGCAAGTCAAAAAGACTATAACACAAAACATCACAAGACAAAATAAAAACAGCAATAACAAGATAATAAGCTAGTTAGTTAGCAACTAACTAGCTGGCTCTTGTTTCTTTTGGGCAATGTGTGAGCATTCCTTCATGGAGGGAAAAATGTGTGTAAAATATGGTTTAACTGTGGTCTCATATTCTGATCTGTTTTTATAGGTGTGAGTTCCATTCACACCTATAATCCTGGAGAAGCTGGAGGAGGTGGCCGGGGAAGTCTGCGCTTCTCTACTCAGGCTTCTGCCCCTGCAGCCCGAAACCGGATAAGCAGAAGAAGATGGATGGATGGATGGAGTTCCACTCACCTCGGCCAGGTTTGCAGCACATGGGGCAATTCCCACTTCAAGACCTTTGATGGAGATGTTTTTCAGTTGCACTCCACCTGCAACCACATCCTGACCTCTTCATTCAGGGGCAGTTACAAGGACTTTAATATTCAGATAAGGAGGCAAGTGGCAGGCTGCCATTCCATCATCAGTGACATTGTTATGAAGCTGGACGGTTGTGTGGTGGAGCTCTCAAGGGGCTTAGTGGTCGTTGATGGCAAAACGTAAGTTTATCAGAGACACTCTCAAACCTTATTCCACTCTGACTCTGACTAGATCTTTGTAAGGAGTTGTTGAGAACTTAAGCCAAGTGCCTTGGAAAATATTCAAAAAGGCTACATATAAGTGGACTTTAAGACTAGAAAAATAAAACAGGAGGTTCTATCTATAAATGTGGTAATAATGGCATTACATGGCAAAACATTTATTCTCTCAGATTTTATAATACACATGGGAAGTTTAAATTATATCAAGTGCTTAATTTTTCCTATCAGGTTTGGATTGCTGTAATGGTTTGTTTAAATCGAGAGGTAGCTAATTTTAACCCTCAAACTCCCAAATGTTTAATAACTCTTTAACCCCTAATCCTATCAATACACATTATTCTTAGCTATTTGTGATATAACAAAATAAATACAGGAGAATCAGGTGCCCCAAAAATTGTTCTAGATCTTGAGGGTTAAATGAGGCAGCATGAACTTATTGTGGGTCTCATCCTTGTTGACAAACGTTTGCACTGTTCAGTGAAAAAAGGTGATTTTGTATATGATCCTTGAGCTTTAGTTTGTAAGCAAAAGAACAGAAATCTGTCATCTATCAAATAGGCTTCATCACTTCTTCCTGAGTTGCCTTTCACCTTCTCAAAACACAAATGAAGGAACTCTATTTGAAGAGATGAACACCTAGAATCAAAAGTTACTTCATGAAATGTAGGGTGTAGACTGACATCTGCTGGTGAATAACTATCTACAAGGCCCAGGGATATATGCCAGAATTTGAAAATAAACACCTTCATTCTGTACCTCTCTCCTCTCTGTCCATATCAAAAGACTAAATGTAAAGATATATGAACTGGTGTCATTTCAAATGGAGCTGAAATATCATGGTTATGAGAACTGCCATGTTTCTTCTGTGATGAGCCACCAATCCTGTGATTAGCCATCTACCCCCAAAAACCCCATTTTCTACAGCCTGCAAACAAAGTCCGGAGGAGGTGCAGAATTCTTGTTTCCTGTCAGACCACTTGAATTATAATATACTGAAAGGTAATTATGGAATTTTTGCACCGTGACACCAAAAAACTATCAAGCACTGAAGCTTTAAACGTCAACAATTTCAGTGGCAAGTAGTATGAAGTACTTTTTGATCAATGATATAACATTTTTGATGGCTTTAAAACATTATCAGAAAGACAGATGAACAGATCCACGGATAGTGAAATATATTTTTTAAGTTACACATACACACTCATATATTTAAAGCTGCACTGCTTGATAATTTTTTGCCATCATTGGCAAAATTTCAATAATTACCTTTCAGCACATTCAAGTGGTCTGACAGGAAACAAATTCAGTGCTCTTCTGTAGAAAATATTCCCCTTGACAGGATAGATTTGATGGAGTTTTCAGACAGGTAGTGGGTAAAATACGTGATTGACAGCTGTAATTTCGGATCCCTGTTCAGATTCCATCAAACGTGACTGTTCTGCTTTACTCTATGGCTCAACACAAAAGCTTGGAAAAGTGGCTTCAAGTTTCCACAGCAGGGTCAGATTATCTATCTTTATATTTTGTCTTTTGATTTGGACTGAGAGAAGAGAGTTCCAGATGGAAGGTGTGTATTTTCAAATTCTTGCATTTATTTCCCTGATTTCACATCCTGTGGCTGTAAATCAGTGTCTCAGCATTGTAATGCATCCCACACAAACATCCCCACACATGGTTTGTTGGAAGCTATTCACTCTATTGTAGCGTGACAATGTTGTAACAGTACAGTGTTTTTGTATATTGGTGCCAAACCTAACCTAATTAAAAGTCAAAACACCAGTGCAGCATCACCCATGAAAAACATTAATGTGGCTTCTATTTATCTTGTTGCAGAGCCATGCTACCATTCAGTCACTCAGGAGTGTCCATTTCCAAAACTCCCACATACATCAAAGTCAAAGCAAAGCTTGGATTGTTGGCTATCTGGAATGGGGAAGATTCTTTTCTGGTAGGCCTACATATTTAGTATGAGGCTTTACCATCCTCAAACTTACAATATTGTTATCACAGGATTAACTGTTTTCTCAATAGGCAGTATTTCTTTAAGTTAGTTATTTAATATTAAATTTATTTAGTTAATACAATAATACATTCATATTCAATTTAATTAATATTTAATTAACACACTAATAATGTAGTGTTTTACAAAGTTACTAATTATAGTAACTAATGAATTTATAATTCAATAATTAATGAATTTTTCTTGTTGACATTGTATCAAGGGTTTACATGTTAATTAAATTTGTATTTAAGGATTATGATTGTTCATTTACTTGTCCATCCCTAGTAAATGATTACTAAACACATTAGGTAACTGTTAATTAACTGTTACTTAATGCCTGCTACTGTATTAATCATGTAAATGTATCAATAATACCATAGTTAACGTACACAACATTACCTACTAGAAACATTAGTTACTTAATGCATATTACTAATGCTAATTGACCCTTATTGTAAGTGTTACAGTTTTAATTTCTAAATTGAACAGAGTTACTTACAATGATTGCGTTGGCTGTAATGAACTGCTTGTTTAGGTGGTGTTCTTGTCTTCGCAGGTGGAGCTAGACCTAAAATACAAAAACCAAACCTATGGTCTTTGTGGAGACTTTAATGGGTTCCAGCTCCACAATGAGTTCTACAGCCATGGTACACTTTGATCCTTTTTAATGGGTTACTCTGTGTCGATGTAGCCACAGAAATAAATTGTGTTTCTTTGATATTATCCAAATAGGTGTGCAAATATCTCCCATGGATTTTGCCAACTTCTGGAAAATGGATGGTCCAACAGAAAGCTGCTCTGACTACAAACTGAACTCCACACAAAACTGCAACGACATGGTCAGACTTCACCCAGTGACATGGAAATCAAAATTAAAACACAGTTCTGCATAGAAATATATTACTTTTATCACATGGCCATGATGCTGGTTTGCAGTATGATGTGTATTTTTGCACGACACATTAATTTCAGCATTTGTGTTTAGCAAGAGCTGTTCATTTGTAGTGGAGTAATAAACAGTCTTTATAGATTAAATAAACAGACAATGAAGATATTGCTAACATACAGTTTAATAGGCTCTTTAAACACAACAGTGATAAACCAACATATTTAGAATTAAGATACATACCTTATAGAAAGAGGGGACAAAAGTCCTCACATTCTTTAATCTTTAATCTACTTTATCGTTAATAATTGCGTGAAAAGATAATCTGGTAAGTAGAAATAATCATTCAGCTTCTTCTAACAATATGCTGAAAATTATGGACATTAGCTTCACTCCAGTGTGCAAATCAGTTTTTAATGTCAGCAATAGAACTCAAAACATTATGATGCCTTTTCTCCATGATTCCTTCTTTTGTGGCTGTCTTGTGGCTGTCGTGTTGTGTCTTTTATGTCACTTTTATCTTGTTTCATCTTTCAGGTCATTTTTGTCTTGTAAATGTCTATTATATCGCTTTTGTCTTATGTCTTTTTTGTTGTTTTCATATTGTTATTGTGTTATTGTGGCATCTTTTATGTCAATTTTGTGTTACTGAATATGAACTCAGATTGCACTAATTTTGTTCATTTTGATTGAATTTTGCAAGAGCCAGCGAACATAACAAAATAAGTGCTAAATCACAAAATTTTCTGTTGAGGTTTTGTCTTTTATTTTTCCTAGTTTTTGTCTGTTTTTTTCTTTTGTCATTTTCATCTTCTTTCATCTTTTGTCATGGGGTGAAGTGAGAACAAAATATTTCTACTTAGTTACTTCCTACCTCCGCTTCTATACTGGTAACAGTCATGTGTCACTGTAAGTAAGCAACTTTCTTTAAATTGCACTTTTCAAAACAAAGAAAACAATTCACCACATAAAGAAAAGAGAAGCACTGTGCAATATAATCTAGGCCTGCAAAACAACAAAGAAAATCTGCAATGTGCAGAAACATTGTTCAGTATTGCGATAAGTCCATTCAACTGGCCAAATGTTCACATGTCGAGTGGGAATGCATGGTGTGTGTAAAAAAAGAAATAATTTTTCTTATTGATCACAATCCAGGCAGTCTTTGGCAATGTATTTACTGTGCACATTCATACTGCAGTGATGATGAAAATTAATAAAAATAATTTTGGGTCATACATTACCTGTCAGTAACTGCATAACTAACATTGTGTTTAAAATTGTACGTCTTCTCTGCATTCTCTGCACAAATAATTTAGTTTCTGTTCTGTTCTCTCTGTTTCTGTATGTATGTCCTGTAGAAACCTGTGTGTGAGCAGATACTTACAGGACCTGCTTTTAACAGCTGTCACAGCCTTCTGGATGTCGCCTCTTTCACCTCTGCCTGTGTTGCAGACCTTTGCCACTGTGGCAGTGGCATTGATGAACATGCAGACTCGCCCTGTATCTGCAACACAGTGTCTGAGTTCTCCAGACAGTGTGTCCATGCTGGTGGCGAGCCTGACAACTGGAGAACCAAACAGCTCTGCTGTAAGTGTACACCATAGACACTGCTGATTAAACACTGACTGAATATGGTCTCGGCCCTGGATCATCTTCTGAAATCTGAGAAAATCACAAAAATATAAAAAATATATTGTTTAAAGATTCTAGAATCTGAATCCATATTGAGATCTGAACCATCTCTTAGGAGGATCCAAATATCACAGACACAACTTGTGTAAAATTTTCAAGTCAGAATGTGCTGTCACTTTTGAACTACAGGTACGGACAGTCATACAGACAAACCCGATTGCTTGAGGTTAGTAACCCTATTGTGGACTCAAGCTTGGTTAAAATTTTGCAATTTATCAATAAAAAACATCAATCATCAGCCTGGAGTCTGTAAAATTGTGCAAAGGAATTTAATTTATTCTCATGGAATATTATGCCAATTAAAAAAACGCTATTTCAGTCACAAAATTAAAGATACAGAACACAAAGTAAGTATATGCTGCAGAGCTGTGCCATTATCTATAAGTTTATATGGGGAATCTTTACCTTAAGGGTTAAACAATCATTTAAAGAGATCACAAACATTAAACTGACCCGTGGTCTAAGTGACTAAACTTATTTACACAAACATGATGTCATCCATAGAAACAGAGTTACCTTTGGGAAAACCCTAGTTTTTTCATAGGATTTTAGCCTAAAAAAAAAAAAGAAATCTCAGTGTCATGACAGTTCACAATTTTAATGGATTCTTTTTTCTGTCTACAAGGGTTCAAGACAAAATATGTTTCAAAACTATATGCAGTATATGTACAACATCAATAATCAGCAGCAATAATAAAAACCAGCACTTCTGAGGGTGTCAGTGCATTTTAAATAAAATGAAGCAGCACTGAAAGGCAATGACAGGTGAAAGTGCTGAGCAAGAAAGGTCTCCAGAGGACTCAATTTTGAGAGTTAATCATTTTTCAAAAAGCAAACATTTGATTAATCAAATTCATTTGTTATATTGCCAAGCCCTACCACAGACACTTTTGTAGTGTGAACAGACTTCAGGAGCCGGGACTAGTGATGATTGGTAATATCAAGTGGTAAGAAATGACTGATGTATTCACAGGGAAGTCATGTCCCCATAATATGGAGTACAAGGAGTGTGCGAGTCCAGTTGCTGATACCTGCTCCAACCCTGAAGCCAGCCACACTTGTGACGACCACTGTATTGATGGATGCGTCTGCCCGGCAGGTACGGCAAAGTGACACAAATAAAAATGTATGCGGGCAAACAGAGATTTAATACAGTGATCCTCCACAGGCATGGTGCTGGATGATTTAAATGGAAAGGGCTGTGTGTCACTCAGTGAGTGTTCTTGCAGCTACAACAACAAGACCTATGGACCTGGAGAGTCCTACTACAGCAAATGCAAAAAATGGTATGTTATACAGTTCAGGAGTCTGTCTACATGATAAATCTCAATTTTATTGTTGTGCACCCAGAACAGAGATCCAGTGCAAAGTGCTCACACTAGTTTGGAGCAAAGACTGGAAGCTGGTGGAAATAAGCCACTGCTAATTACAAAAATATACATGTATTAAAAGTATCTAAACACAAATATTAACTTATGCAACATTGAGCTTCAAATGCATCTCACTACCTTCACAAAGTGAAAGGAGGTGAGCATAACTATCAGAGGTGGCAAAAGTCCATACATTCTTTACTGAAACACAAATACTTATGTAATAAAAGACTCTGGTGAAAGTAGAAGTACTGATTCAACTTCTATACTGCAGTATAGACACAGTACAGGCTCAGGAAATGTAGTCAAAGTTTAAAGGTGAAATGTAGACCTTTGACATTTTTACTGGGTGTTTGTATGCAAAGTGAACTGAAACTCATGTTCTCAAACCATTTTAACTACAAATTACAGAAAGAAACAATATAGTAAAAGTAATGAACATAAATTGGATGTTCATGACAATCATAATACTTATATAATTATCATACTTTTTTTTTTTAATTTTTAATTTTTATTTTTATTTCATAATTAATTCCCTGTTATCTGCATTGTTGTTAATTATTATTTAACAACACTAATCATTTTTAGATGTAGCTGGCTCTGTGATTATTTTGCTTATAATTGGAGTCAACTTGTGGATACATCTTTCCACACTTTTGGATAGTCCTCCAGACCATGGTGCAGACCAATCAGGCAGTCTTTGGTCTGACCAAGAGGCGGTCTTGGTCCGGGTCAAACTGATCCATGGTTCAGTTCATTTACAGCTTGAAAACACTTTTTGGATAGTTCGAACTTTCGGACCAATCACAGAATGTTATGCAAGGTTGTTGTCATGAAAAACAAAAGAAGAAAAAATAATTGAAGGTGGAAGAACAACATGCCGATGTCAGATGCATGTTCGTCTACAGAGGGACATGCAGCAGACGTAGATAATGATGGCAGGATATATTAGTCCATCCATCCATCCATCATCTACCCCTTATCTGGGGCCGGGTTGCGGGGGCAGCAGTCTAAGCAGGGAAGCCCAGACTTCCCTCACCCCAGACACCTCCTCCAGCTCTTCCGGTGGGACCCCGCATCCCTTACTTACCATGGCCCACGTCACCGTTCGGGCATATTAGTCCATTGCCAATATTGCAGTGTGAAAGCACAAGGAAGCAGACCAAATGTATATAATGTTACAAAAACTTCAACCCTGGTTTGAGCTTTCAGGTGTGAAAATGTGTACATTGCAAATGTAGTGGATGCTACTGCATATCCACATCAAAGGTTACACAAAATAATTGTGAGCACCAATATGCTCTATCACATGATACCAAGAACAATAACATGACATTATTAATTATTATGACACTAGGCTAGAAGTATCATTCTTTTTACTCTGCTTATTGCTTTTGTGCTAATTACATTCTGCCTTTCTGTATTCTGGAAGTGTAGAAAAGAAACTATTGGGTTAGAAATGTTATCAATTAAATGCCACTGACATAACACCAAATGTAAAGTCTTATTTCAGATTTCTGACAATAAAGGTCATGTTTGTCTGCAGTTATTACCATTTACTTAGTGGGACCTGTGTAATGGAAACCTGAATCCTGATAGAGATAATTGTAAATGAATAATTGGTTATTATTGCCAAGTAAGACTAAAATATGTTTACTGACAGTGTTTGTGAGAGTGGTCAGTGGATATGTGAGGAGGACAACTGTCCAGGAACCTGTTCTGTGGAGGGCGGAGCGCACATCAACACCTTTGATGGGAAAGACTACACCTTCCATGGAGATTGTTCTTATATATTGGCTAAGGTAAAACACATCATCAGTTCTGTTATACCACACACAACACCCTTCTGGTAACACATGTAAGATGCTACCACACAAGACTGACCAACTCATTGTCAGACAGTGAATGAACAACCTCATATGTTATTTGTCCCTTCACAATCCACAACAGCATTTGATGAAATAGAGCCCAGTATAAAGCTTGCAATATAAAAGTAACTGTCTTCCTAGCTAACACTGATGTTTGATAAAATAGCAAAGGCGTCAATTAACTCTGAAATATCTGTCTTGCTTGGGTCACACTTGTATTGGATATTCACAGAAATGTGTGTTGCTGTGAACATAATGTCAAACAACATTACTTAACAGCAGAACATTTCTGAGGTGGATGAAAAGAAAGCAAGAGTGTTAACTTTATATTCCAAGCTTGATTACATCCAGTTATAAGATTGTATTAAAGTTATACGAGGTCATGATTGTTCTGATGCTAATGTTTTGAGTATTCCAGCATAGCGTTTTACTTGACATTTTTCATTCATTTCATTTTTCTTGACTGTTTCAGTTATCAAGAGTCCATTTTCACCACTACCATAACTTCTAGAATAGACACTAGGCCCACTTGACTGTAGTATAATTTGGTTTTGAGTCAGTTCAGTGACTGCAATTATCAACAGTATACCAGTCACATGTCTATACCTATTCTTTTCATTTTCACACACAACTTGGTGCAAACTGCCTTTTATGTTGTTTTTGTCCAGTTGAATAAGTACTTGAATTTTTTTGTTCATTCATTTGAATTGAAATGAATAAACAAATAAACACTAAATCACAAAATCAGGGACTTTTTCGTGATAACATTTTTGGCTATATCGTCCAACTCTACTTGATAGGTGTATTGACTGAGCGAATTTCTAGATGTAATTACATTTGGTGCTTGTAGCTTAACAATTAACTAATTTGAGATAATAACAGAGTTGGTCGTCCTACCTGGGATGGTTGGAGAACCGCATCATAGACTGGCAGAGGGCAAAGATTATCCAAACAGAAAACAACAAATACCACTGATGGATAGGGAGGCAGTGGAGAATCGGAAGCGGGCCCAGAGGACTGTAAATTGGGATGAGGGGGCATGCTGTTCCACATCTGGGATGCAGTCCTCCAACACCTGTCCAGGGGGCATAGTTGTGCTACCATCCCAGGTAGGATGACCAAACCTGCATAAATCAGATGACAGGACATGTCACAGTAACATCATGTGACTTCTGAGGAAGACTGCAGGAACTTTAGCAGTCGAAACATGTCAAGGTATGAAACAAAGTCTGTATAAAAGAAACGATAAAGTAGTTTTGTGTTTTGTTTAGGATTGCAGTGGAGACCAGTTTGTAGTACAGGGTGAACTGGTGCAGTGTGGATTGACTGAGAGTGAAACCTGCCTGAAGTCTGTCACCTTGGCTTTGTCTGGAGGGGCCAATGTGAGTATGATTCAAACCCACATGCACACATACACATGCATCTGAGGAATATTGGGGTTTTATGCTGTTGTTCGTTACAACTCCAATGATAATTTTCTTGGACTTTGAAAGTATTAAAGAAACAAGTATTTGGTGCACTCTTTTTGTAGTTGCCTGATGCTACTTTGCTAGGATGTACTGAGGTGAGAAAGTAAACCTAATTTTTATGTTTATATATTGCATAACAGGTTTCCATTCAATTTCATTAATTATTTTTTATGGGAATAAGTCAATAAACTGAATGTAATCTATTTACATAAATCAAACATAAATGAAAAGAGTCATTCTTGAAGTTTTGCAGTTATTAACCACAACACCGTGAGTGACAAACCCTGTGTCAGCAGAGATAGGGTGGGAGTAGAATGGTAGAGAGATGTCCTGCTCTGCTTGTAAACTGAAAGCAGCCAGTCATCCCATGCTGCTATATCTTATTATGAGGCAACCCCCTCTTCCTCTAGTCTACCAGTGGAGCTCTGGAGCCACAAAATAGCATTCAGGACAGCAATTGTATTTTCTTGCCTTCTAACACTACTGCAGCACCAAGCTTAGTTCCACCCACAAAACTAACTTAACTTGCCTCCAGGAAGTTAAACTTGCTCTCCATCAATGGAGAGCTAAGCTGCTCTCTGTCAACAAAGGATAGGTTATTATGGCGAGAGGTGATACACTCTTGTAGCGTGAGAGTCACTTTAATTGTGAAACTGCACTTTGAATATAATGGGGCAGGATGACTGTGTTACTGTATGACAGAACATGCAGATGATTTTCCATGACACGCCCCTTCAGAAATGTGGGGAAAAGGCCAATTTCCATGGGCACACAAAATATGCTGGCTAGCATTTGAAATCAGAATTTCATCCTAATAATCATTGTTTGATGTGACTAGATGTGCCAAATGGAAGGAATCCAAAGACGCACTGTCTGTTAAGTTCACTTCCTGTTACACCTTCCGCTAACTGTTAAGTAATTGACATTCCTAGATTTTAAGCAATTATCTCAAAAACATTT
>JAPQRN010000874.1:0-14698 GCA_037367275.1 Coranthus polyacanthus | reverse complement strand
ACTTGTTGTGTGTTGTTGTGTTCAATTCAGAAGTCACCCTGTTTTTGAGTAAGTGAAAGTAGTCAGACATGCATAAGTTGTTTTCAATGTCAGAATTTTTAGGGGTGGAGCAGGATGATATCGGCCATTTTTCCTGCTCCAAACTATCATTATATCAGCCTTTAGAAACCCCATTACTGATCGACCTCTAATAGCAATAGTATGGCTGTTAAACTAATCTTTCTCTCTAATATATCTCAGCAAGCTATGGTACATGGGCAAATCTGCAGCAAGCAGAAAGTACATTCAAAATTTCAGCTGAAATGTTCTAGTTTGCTGATAGTGACTTTTTTTTTTAACTCAAACTGGATTCAGTCTGGTCAGTTTGCTTCACTTCTTAAATAGTGGACATGCAGTTTTTACAGTATTCATATTGATTTCATTCACCACTGTTATTGGACGGAGGCAGTGTTTTCCCCTCGCCTGACTGTCCCATCTGTCTGTCTTTCTGTGTGTTTATTAGCATCTCTAAAAGTTACAAACTGATTTGGCTGGTATGTGGTGGACAGAGCTCTCAGTGCAAAGATCAGTCCATTCACATTTGGTCATGAGCCAGATCCGGGACGCCTGCCATCAGAAGAGCCGGCTCTTTTTTTTTTTTTTTTTTCCAAGCAATGCTCTAAACTTTCCAAATCGCACTCAGTCCCTCTGAATAAAATATGAAACGATCTTGGCAAAGTTAACCCTCTGGGGTATGTGCCCTTTTTTCATTTTACTACTGCCTCAAAACTCTTAACTGTATAGAAAATGGGATTTATTCTTTTTAATATAATTTCTCAGCTTGACTTGTTGAATTTTAATATTTAATTCCACTTGATATAAAACGTAGCTATAAAGGTTAAAGTTTGAATATGTAAGATTATTAAGATAATTTGGTAAATTGTACTGGGAGGTGGTTGTTTTTCGATGTTGGTTGACTCAATTTCTACGCGAACACTAGCTAGTGCTGCTGTTGTCACAGTACAAGAGCAGAAGAGAGGCACTGAAGAACTCAAGAGCAAACATAACAATTTTCATGAAAAAAAGTGACCCGAGTCCTCTCCATAGAAATTAGCATACAGACTGTTAATCATGGATACAGGCAAATGTCATTAGCTTAGAAATGGCCAGGTCTCAGTACAAAAAAAAAGAAAAAGGAAAAATATTTGGGGTCTTCAAACTTGATAAAACACATTACATTGACTTCACAAATGTCCAGCAGTTCAGAACATGACAACTTCCTGGATAAACGTCATATCGATGTCCGCTCTATAAAAAGGTGTGTCCGTCGGTCTGTCTGTCGCTTGGTTGTTGGTCCCCATGACCTTTACATTGCAATATATCAAGAACAGGCATTCATTTTGGTGGTCAAAGGTCAGAGGTCAAGGTCACATTGAGCTCATGTTTGTCTGTTCTTATGAGCATGATATCTCATGAACACCTCAAGAGAATGTATTCAGATTTGGCACAAACATTCACAAGGATGAAGTGCTACGGTTTTGGTGGCTAAAGGTCAAGGTCACTGTAGCCTCTTGTCTGTCCATTTTTATGAACACAATAGCTCAGGAATGCCTTGAGGGAATTTCTTCAAATTTGACACAAACTTTTTACTGCACTGACTGCCAGGTAGGGTGGCACAGTAGTGCAGTGGTTTGGACTGCTGACTCACTGCAATAATGTTCTGGGTTCCCATGCATAGTTTCCTTTAGTTAAGGGTTAGTCTATCCATTCAATAAAGCTGATATTAACTGAAAACTGTAAAGAAGTAAAGCTGGAGTCCAGAATGAGTCAGAAAATGTCTAATTGAGTCCAAGAAAGATATCAAAAACTTTCATTTTGAACGGTATAGTCTGTAACTGACAGTGAAAACACGTGTAAGAGTTCAGTCTGTAAGATTTAAGGGGATCTGCACTGCTATGTTTTCAGTACCTTAGAATGGACCGTTTAGATCTACAGAGGGAGTGGGTCGTCTCCACAGAGCCATGTTGCACCATGTATAGACGTATCCTTTTTTCTATTTGGTAGCTGGTGGCATCCAGTGTTAAGGTGCATTACTGTCCCTACTGTTTTAGTGTGGACAAGATTTAATATCCCCTAAACTAAAAAGCCCAGAACGGACAAACAACACACTGACTCTTCTCAAGTCACAGACTTCCATGTTTTTTTGTGTCCACCATAGGTGAGGGACAGTGGGGGTATTCAGTTGGTTGCAATCTACAACTTCACCACTAGATGTCACTAAATATTACACACTGAACCTTTACAAAAACATCTGTCATTGATGTTGAAAAAACTTTAATTCTGGCTCCTCAGTGGATGTCAACAAATATGTTAAATTTACGTTATCTGGGCACATCTGTGCTCAGTGAGGAACTTATTCTTCGGCAGCATCAACTGTAAAACATTTAATGGTCAAATACAGGAATTTAGGATGAAAACAACTATTCATTATGCTGTTTTCCTGCCACCGGCTCTTGATTCTGGCTGAAACTGGGTGTACATTTGTGGATAAATAAACTCATGGAGTGAGTCCATGACATCCACCAGAGTTGAATAAAACTGTATTTCCAGTTGCACACAAAGCTCCAGAGTCTCCCCCTGTGTTGCTACTTGCTATGCATTCAGCCTGGCAACTGTTAACATCCCCTCCAGGCACTGAGAGGAAGGTTCAGATGTGCAAAAGCTGGAGGACTTAATCTGGGGGAAAGTATTGCTTGGAGTCATTACAGCCTCCTCTTGTCTTGGCTGCTCTAGTATGATCACTACGCTGCTAAAATGCTTTGTAGGCTTTGAAAATGTCTCTGTAGACTGAAGCTGTTCCACTGAATCTTCTATGAATGAAAATATGATGACAAAAAAAGGATAAAACCAAGAGATAATAGAAACTGTAGTCACCGGAAAAGACAAGGCTAGTGGGCATTTGTTTTGTTTTTTTAAAATACAACCCGTTTTTAATTTTGTTGACAAGAAATCACTTGTGTTTATTCGAATATTCACCATTATTTCTCCAAAGTAAAGAGTTATTGTTTTAGCACCAAATGCAAATGTTCTGTCTACAGGGGCACTAGATCAGAAAACAAAAATGATGTCGATTTTTGGCAAAGCATCACAAAATGAGCTGTTTTTACAGTTTGGGGGACTTGTTAGTTTAAGTGTACAGAATCCTAAATGCGCTGCCTAAGGAATATTGCATGGGTTAGTACAGATGTTAAAATCAAAATGTTTTTTTTATGTTTAATGCACAACTCCAAATCATCATGTTTATGTTTATGTTGCATTAAAATTAAAACTGAAAACAGTGATTCATCCATTATCTTTGACCTGTATTAGACTGGAAGCAAAAGAACATTATTTGATATTTTACCTCATGATATTTATTGTCTTTTCATAATAAAAGCTTATTTCCATTTTGACTCATTCAAGACATTCCAGTAAAGCATTTACATTTATTTGCGTTCATTTCTTTTCCCAACATTTTTCAGATGTTTAGCAACTGAAGACGCCAAGTGATGAAGTGTTTCAGGTTCATTTTGTTTCATTCTTCCTGAAAACAAGTCTTAAGTTAAGTCTGTGTCTTTGTCGTCACATTTTTCCACATATAAGATGTTCCACCTATTTTCTATTTGGGAAAAGTGGGGAGCTGTCAGTCACTTGTTTTTATCATCAAATAACTTCTTAAAAACCAACTGATCAGAAAAATTACAACTTGAACACAAATCAATCTCATGAAATCTACATAAAAAGACCAAAATCATATTCAGGAAAAGTGTACTTTGAGTTTTTAGTTTGGCCAAAGTCCCATTAAATAACACAGAAGAGCCATACTGCAGCTAGTCACCATCTTTATATACAATCTATGACTTGTATAAAATATGGACGTTCACGTCCGCCTGAGGATAAATTGTCACAACTTGATGTCCCACTTGACTTTAATCTAGCGGCATCCGCAATATGTCATGTATGTCCAATACTTGACCAAATAAGACCAAGTACCTGGAAAATAAACAATTTATTCTTTGTAAACATTGGAGGACACATACAACCACTATGGCTATAATTTTTGCATTTTAAAGTCAGGATAGTGATAGTGAGTTACTTGGTACAGCAAATTCTAGTATTGATGAAATGGGAAAAACATTAAAAAAATGTGAGGGTTGCAAATTTGGAACAGTTTCATTGTAACTGACAACCAGCTGATGTTGCTACAAGCCGATTGGCTGATGAAACTGGTGCCTTGAGTTGAGCTCAGACAAATGAGTTCACACTGCTACAACTTTGCAATGCAATGTTCTCATTGTCTTAATAAACATTTTTACATCTCTATAAGAAGCTCTGTTAGTCTGTCACCATTATGTTTAAAATGCAATATCTCAGGAATAGCTTGACAGAATGTTGCAAAATTTGGCACAAACATTCACTTGGAAACAAGGGTGAACTGCAAAGATCTTGGTGGCCAAAGGTCAAAGGTCAAGGCAGCTGTGACCTCATACCTCTCCGTTCTAATAAATGCAATATCACAGGAATGCCTGGAGTGTCACAAAAGTTCACTGAACTGATTAAATTTTGGTGACCAGAGGTCAAAGGTCAGGTCGCTAATTAAACAAAGTAAAGGTCACTAAACTAAAATGTCTGTAACTATAGATCGGTAGTAATTAAGCCAACAACATGAACAGATGATGATGCGAGGATCGTGGATTCAGTTCTTGTTCCTCATTGTCATTTACTTCTACCCATCATTCTCATGGTTAAACAGCTATTACTATTTTCCAGCCAGCGACCGAGTACGAGAGCTTGTCAGTATCTGGAAATCGTTAACATCTCAGCGCAGTCCAATGTGGTTTAGCTGAGCTGAGTAATAAACAGCCAGGTAAGAAGGAGAGGACAACCAATCAGGCTCCTCTGTCTGCCAGCTGATTAGGTGTTGCTGCCTCATTAATCACAAACAACAGCTTTGGTGCACGGTAATTAATTAATCTATTTTAATCAAATCAAAACAAGACGGTCCTATTGTTTGGAGCATTTGGAATGTGGCTGCTGGTGATGGGAGAAATTACACAGCGTCAGTGTGAGACCTGTCTTGGAGAGCTTTAATTGAGATATTGGCGGGCGTCTGACCGAACCAGATGGATTGAAAAAAAACAAGACGAGATGACTGGCGCCAAACAGAACGGACCAACTGACTGCTTCATTAACACGCTATAACGGGAAAGTCGGCTCTGAGTGGGAGCGCTTTCCAGAGGCTACTAATGTGCAGTAATCCAACTTACATAGTTGTGCTGGCAACATGGAAAGCCTTTAAGCCAAGCAAATTTCATATTTTAGGTTCCTTGAATAAAAACAACTTGGCAGCTCTTGAAACACACTGAGGTTTTTGGAATACATAGAGTCCAACTCAGGACAGCATCTCTGCAGCTCATCAGGATGTGTGTGTGTGAGTCTTTGGTTTTGTGTTATATAGTTTGTTTGATATAAAAAATCTGCCTGCTCTTGGATTCCAGCTTCCAGATTTTAGAAGTGGGAGTGATATGTTTCCCTCCCTTCCAATATAACCTTTATCTTCCTCTTAAAATTGCACATAAACAGCGCTCTCTGAAAAGCAGTGGAAATTTCTCTCAATATGCAAAACTGTGTTCACAAGCCCCTTTATGGCTGTCCTGTGATGTATTTTTGAGATATGCAAATATGACATTTCTATCCTGTGATTGCTCTTCAATCCCTGCTCTCTTTCTCTCTCTCTCTCTCTCTCTCTCTCTCTCGGTTGAGGTGAGACATCACCTGTTCACGCCGTTCAAAACATTACGGCAAATTGCAGCATCTGTTCGGAAACGAAAAAAGAAAATTTACTGTCACTGTCCCTTTTTCATGTGTTGGTTCCTCTAGTTTGAATTCCCACTGGAAGTAAAACTAAAACACTACTATTTTCAGAAAAGTAGCCAGATTTTTTTAGGAATAGACTGGTTTAAAGTGATTTTCAGCTAAATTGGATGTTAGAAAGTCAGTGGAACTATTCAGCATTTTTACTTGAAACCAGATCCTGTAAAGGACGCACATTCACATTAAAGTGATTTAAGTATATCAGCTACTGTACTAAACTGACTATAGCATGCTTTGTTTTAGAGTTTTATAGGTTGTTTCTGGAGACTGCTTTCATTTTGTTATGTTCTTTTACATCATTCCAGTCTTGATTGTAGGTGATTTTCATTTTGTTTTGTTACATCTTGTTCTGTCTTATCACGCAGTTTTTTGTCTTGTGGAATAATTTGTAGAATTTAATTTTGTGAAAGCCATCGTACATGAAATCAAAGTAAAGAAAATCAATGAAATAAGCATTACATCACAAAATCTGAAACTACATCTGTTTTCATTATGTCTTTTGTCATTTATCATCTTGTGTTTTTTTATTGTCTTCTTTTCGTCATTTTCATGTTTGTAACAATTTCGTCTTCTCGTCTTTTATGCCACTTATCATTACGTCTTTACATCTTGTTACATTTATTCCATTGTTTTCATCTTATGTCATTTTTGTCTCTTACATCATTTTTATCTTTTACATAATTTCTTATGTCTTTTAAATTGTATTCGTCTCATGCCGTTTTCATCTTTTACATCATCCTCATCTCAAGTTCATGCTATTACTTGTTTCACATCATTTTTGTGTTTCACGTTTTCGTCTTGCGTCTTCTATACCGTTTTTGTTTTATTACGTTTGTCATGTGTGATATTCCCTGATGGATTCTAATGTAAGGAGTAGAAAGCACAGATACTTGTGTTAAAATGTAGGGAGTGAAAGTAACAAGTTGTCAAAAAAAATAAAAATACTCAAGTAACTCAAGTTCAGATACCTGAAAATTCTACTGAAGTACAGAAGTATTTGTGCTTTAATTCCCACCTTTGTTTGCAGATGTTTTGCATCCTTTGCCATAGCAGCCCTAAATAAAAAGTTTTCTTTTGAATGTCTAAATTGTGTACATCTCGTAGGTGTTGGTGTGAAAATCAGAAGAAAATAGGGTTTACAGTGTTTATTGTGGATACAAAATTCCCATCCTGGGGAAGAGGACTATCTTTCTCCATGTACATATCACAGTTCTTTACAATATGTGCAATATTTATTGAGTCCAGTACAATGTTGTATATTAGATGAATATTTAAATGTTATCCTTCTCATTATGTCATATTTCTGCTGCCAGTATTAATTGGATTTGCTACAGTTCTGCATGGAATTACTTCACATTTTTCTTTCCATTCTAGCACAACAATCAAAAAAAAAAAAACATTTCAAGCTTTTGCTATGAATATTACAATTGAATTGGCAATCATTGTTGCAACCTCACTATTGCACCTTTGGGGAGGCACTGATGATCTGTATTTTCATGAAGCACACAGTGTAGTGCAGTATTCTGTAGCACAACACCACAACAAACTGACCAGGCAAACTGACTTGTCCTCAGCTTCTGTCTTCTTCACTCTCTCCCAGCCTTAATAAAGAGCAACATATGGATGCCGGCTCAGTGGAGGCGGAGGGGGAAACAGAATGAGGAAATGAACAGATATAGCATAGACACCGAGATGAAAAATTGGAGGAAGTGGAAAACATAAGCCAAAACAGCAGCAGCGGCGGCGGCTGTGTTCTGGCTCGGCTTCCTCCGGTCTCTCTCACACTCACACACATAAATCACAGGCAGGACTGTCCTTGCATGATAGAGCCAAATTATTATGGCTAAACACACAAGAATACAGGATGATTAAAGTGTCTGGGGCCGTCGAAGAGGAGATGGAGACATGATTTATTACCCTCCACACAGCAGCAGGCTGATATGTAGAACATTGAATACCCGGAGTGTTGCCTGGTGGCTCCAGTGAAAACACGGTACAGTAGGTGGACAGTTTGGAGGACAGGGGCTGAGGATTTGGGATTTTAAAGCAGTCTTGTCATCCTTCTACACTTCAGTCAGTCTTCAGGCCTTCCTATTTCATCGACCGGAGTGAAAAAGAATCAGAAAGTGGCCAGTACATTAGTGGAAAAACTTTCAGTTATATTTTGTAGTGGGTTTGTTTTATGGATTATATTTAGAGTGGGTTTCATTCATTATGTATTGCATGTTTTGGATTAGGTAGATAGATGGTACTAATGTTTTAAGTTGGTATCGACAGAACTTTGCTCTGATAGTAGTCAGTGGTTAATATCAGGCTTCTCAACTGAAATTACTGACTTTGAGGGAAAATAACAACTAAATAATATCCCATAAAGTTAGTCAGATGCTTCCTGTATTCTTGCATCATAATCTGTTCATGCATGCAAACCAAAAATATGTTTTGTGAGGTCACACAGACCTTGACCTTTGGCAACTAAAATCTGGTCATTCTTGAGTCAAAGTGAACATTTGTGACAAATTAGAAAAAATCCCTTTCCTGAGACATAAGGTCACAGCAACCTTGACCTTTGACCTTTGGCCACCGCAATCTTTTCAATTCATCCTTGCATCCAACTGAATGTTTGTGCCAAAATTTGCAACAGTGTAAAACCATTCCTGAAATACTGAGTTATAAAAATGGACAGACATGAGGTTACAATGCCAGTGACCTTTGACCTTTGACCACCTAATGTTTTCAGTTCCAAGTTAATGTTTTTACGAAATTCTGTCAAACCAAATTTTAAGTGTAGGGGACAGACCAATTCCAATTTCCTGTTAGAATCTATTATTATAATGACCTTTAAAAATCCACGACCTCTAGTAGATATTGTGCTTTTTGAATTTGTATTTGGGTTGATCACTTGCTGTGGTTTTATTGTCAATGGACAGTGACCCACACACAAAACAAATCCCCTCAATAAGAGGGGTTAAAGATTCTAGTAATCACTGGAGGCTCGATCACTGACATCTGGTCATTCAGCTTTTCAGAGACATTGAGAAAGTGAGAAAGATGCTGACAGAGCACCGTGAGGTCACAAGGCAAGGCCAAGCGAGATGGACGAGGGGACGACTGATATGCCACCAACAAATAAGTTCTTCTTACTGGAGCGGCTGGTTTAAGTTTCCCTGTTGTTGTGAATCAGATCTCAGAAGGCAATTTCCTTTATTGCAGCGCTCTGGGACCCTTCCCAGACGGATGGACAGACGGGCCTCGGCATAGCAGACGCACAGGGCTTCCTGTGGACTGATCTGCCTGGCAGAGTTGGACTGCCCCATGGATTGAAGCACATGTGTTTTAGTTTTATTGTATGGACTTTTAGAGACTATTTTGAATTTCTGCATGTGGTAAAAACTGGCATATCGGTCTGTTTTAATTTGTTAACTTTATCTCCATAATATCAAACAATTTATTAAGATATTCATTACATTTTATGAAGTTAGTAGTTTTACTTCCTCTTGGTTTTATCACATTTTTCACTAGTAACTTTACATTTTCAGTAGTTTTACTCTTAGTTCTACTGTCTGTTGTTATGGTTCAGTGTGTGATATTCAGTGACATCTAGTGGTGAGATTGCAGATTGCAACAACTAAAAACTCGTGTTAAAGTCGGTGTTTGTTTTGTCCGTTCTTAGCATTTTAGTTGATGGGATATTAACTCTTCCCCACACTCAAACACAGTAGGTGACAGTAATGTACCTTAAGTCTGGATGTCACCTGCTACAAGGAGAACTTGGTTTGGAGCTACTGCAGAAACCTGGTGGACTCAGTGGAGACAACCTGCTCCCTCAGTAGATATAAACAACTCATTCTAAGGCAACAAAAACACAACAATTCTTATTTTCATGTGATTATATGCTAATAAAAACATAATTGTGAATATTACTTTCCATCTCTGCAATTAGATCCTCTGAAATCCCCCTAAATTTTACACACTGGCTCTTTAAAGAAAATAAATTTACTAACTGTGCCTGGGATCCTTAACAAAAACCTTCATTGTTTAATTGACCTTTCCAAACTATAAAAGATCCATTTTGCAAATCTCATTCAGAGCCATATTTAAGCTACTTAGCCTAGCTAACCTTGACGCTGCCTTATGCTTTCCTCATATGCGCATGGAAGGGCAGGGAAGTCCCAGAACAGAACCATAGCTCCAAATAGAATTTACTGCAGATGAAATAGTTTGATGAAAGTGGTCCTGATGAGCTTTAGCTGTGGTTAAGAGGTTACACTACGGAGACTCTTAAAGGATTTTGTCACGCAAATGTTTCATGAGGTTTACCTCCTTTATTTACAAAGCCCAGCCTGTTAGTACTTTAGCTGCGTAAGCTAATGGTAGCATTAATTTGGGTCTGTCATCTAATCTGCTAATTAGGCCAGCTACCAATAATTAGCAGGTTAGATAATTGACCCTAACCTGCTAAACTGACTCTACTGTTACTATTGCTGAAATGACTTGGTGGTGTTTAACATGACAGTGTTAGTTAGCAGTGCGGTTGGTGTTTTCAGTACGTTAGCGGTATCATTAGCTTGATGAGTTTCACCCCTCACTCTTGCAGCTACACCTCCTTACCCAAATATGGTCACTTCTGGCTCCAAAAACATAAGATGACAAACTTGAGGCTTCAAAGCAGTCAAAGTCCACAAACGAATGGGTGACGCCACAGTGGGTACATTCAGATTTATATACAGTGTATGGTTCAAACACTAATTTGCTCCTATTTAAATGTCCTGGTTGACTGTGAAATCCCAGCAGTGTTTCAGATCGCAGGGTGTTTTCCTATATCTTGTCCTGTGAGCAGCCTAATGCCTGCCCTTTTAAAGCCATAAATTGTGATTACTCTTCGCTCTGCTAATCTGAACACTGCTTCATCCACATAAATTATCAATAAGTAAAATGTCATGGGACAGTGAGAGGAATGGTGTCCGATTAACCTATCTCTGTGGCCTATTGGATAAACACTCTATAAATTGTAAATAATCTGCAGCCTGCTCCCCCCTCAGGTGAACGTTTATTCAACATTACAACTGCATCAGAGTCCTGCACCAGCACAAAACCACAACAATAAAGGAGTCGTCTGCATACTTTTTAAAGCTGCAATAAAAACACAATGACAAGACCAAAGACAAGGGTATTATAGGACAAAAACATTAAAAACAAACTTAAAAGCATTAGCAGCAAAAACACTCATCCAGTCGCATGTTCAGCATTCAAACTAAATGGCTTTCTCCCTTTAAAGACCTGCTGCCCACTGCATCAGCTTGACTTAACACATAACACAGAATCACCAAAAGCATTTTCTTACAAATTTGTTTTTTATTGGCCTGTATCAGTGTGAATATATTACTAAAAACATGGGGAATCGATAATGATAACTACTTAGACCTAACTAGAAAACCCTATCAGACCTCCACCTCCACTGAGGCGGCAGTTCACTGAGTTGGTTAAAGCCTCTAATTCAGTCAATATATAAGTAGAATGCAGGCCTGATTGGGAGGAAATATGAATCAGCTGTAACTGGTTTTGATGCTATTGCGCAGTGTCCTGACTGGTGGGAAAAAAACTGGTGTTTGCGACACCCTTATAATAAGATGACATTTTTTTAATGTCATGTCATGCACACATGTTTGGGGTTGCTAAATGATTCATGATAAAATCATTTCTGTCTCAATTGTTTTTGGGGTTACTTTGATACAGGAAGAAATACGTTTATTTATTTACAAAAGTAAGAATAAAAATTAGCTGTGTTCTGTTTATATGTTGTTCTGATCAGGCAGGTTAAAGCCCCAGAAATTATATCAACGCTGTGTCATTGATCAAAAGTGCATTTTGGTTCCTCAGATCTACTTAACGCTAGGCATTTTCTCCTCTTGCAGCTGAAAATGGAAAAGAAATAAAGTTACTAAAAACTCAGATTGCACTCTGTCTAGTTTTGTTTAGGTTGATTCCATGTTGTCCATGAAAATGAATAAACTAAGCACGAAATCAACAACATTTTCCTTGTGAAATCAGAATAGGCATTTAAGATAACTGTTGCTGTCACATTACTGTAGTATTGGTTTAAATTCATGTTTTGAGGACTTTTGGCTGCAAAAAATTGATCACTGTAAATGGATGATCTTTAATTTATCAGCTGTCTGTAAATCTAACGCTCAGTTTTATAGTGATAATGTGGTTTATACATCTTAAGTTGTTGGTAAATAAAGACAGATATAGACAGATGTTACGGAGCCTGTTAAATTACATACATATGTTGTTCTGTGTGAAATACCTCATATATATGACCTTTTAACATCAAAATCAGTTCATCCTTGAGTTCAAATGAACATTTGTCCCAACTATGAAAAAATTGCCTAGCATTCCTAAAATTTTGTATTTACAAGATTGTAGATTCTTTTTTTCAGAGTATGAATTCATGAGTTATGAACAACACAAGGCTTTCCTGAGATACAAATTTGAGACTGAAAAAATGTGAGGTTACAGTCGCCTTGACCTTTGACCACCAACTCCACCATCAGTTCATCCTGACAATTTGAAAAAAATTCCCTCAAAGCATTCCTGATATACTGTGTTCACAACAATCAGATGGAAGAACAAGCAGCCTGAAAACCCAACGCCTCCAGCCCTGGCTTTTGTCATTACGGAGGCATAAAAATTGCTACATATCTTAAATACCAGAACACATTTCTTTCTCCTAACATTTCCTGACTTTATTAATATTCTGCAGGCTGGATGGGAAGCTTTGGCTGCCAGTTGATGATCACTGCACTAAAGCCTTATTCACACAGGAAAAATGCTGTTGACGATAATAACAGCTGAAATCAAACTGAAAATGTTGATAGAGTCATCTACAGATCTACAGAATGTGTAAAGATTGTGCTACCAACCACATATCATTTGACTCTGAGGTCCTCTTACGCATTATCTATGAATTTAAGATGAGACTTTTCTTTGTCATTAAAAAGAAGCTTTTTTCCTGGCTTTGTGTAGGTACTACAAACATATACTCTATGTTATATAATAAAGGTGCCCTGGCGTTTTAGACCTCTAGTAGCATTACACTGCTATGATGCTGTTTTTGACCAGGTCCACCAGGTCCAGGTCCATCCATTTGACCATCCACCAGGTCACCATTGACCCATTTTAGGGTTAGGGCTAGGGTTCCATGTGAGTCATGTTTGAACTGATGTAGTTTAGGTTGTGTTTCAGCCAAGTTAAACACAGAAACTAGAAGATGTTCCCTTTCAAATGAAGTCTAATGCAAACCTCAACCCTAAGCAAAGGTTCACTTAGAATTAGAGTTACATTTAACCCATGTTTGTACTGATGGTTGTGTTTTAGCCACCTACTAAACACATGAACTAAAAGCTGTTCTTTTTTGAATGAAGTTTAGCCTAACCCTAATGCTACACCTAACCCTATGCAAAAGATCATGAAAGTTTTGCTTAAGGTTCATGAAAATGGTGGATGCCACCTCTTAACAGCCAACAAGTCACTGGCAACATATTGTAGGATTAGGGTTAAGGTTAGAGTTATCTAAGGCTAAGTTATCTCAATGACCCCTCTGCCTCATCCAATGACTGGACAGTTAAAGGGGAATCAAAGGCAATGCACATTATCTGCAGCTCTTTGGCTTGGGTTCCCAGAAAAGGGTGGATGTTAAGGTTAAACATAAATAATTCATTAACAACAATATTAGGCTGTTTCACAAAGAAATAATGCTACTCTGATGATGAACCTTATGCTGGAATTTTATTAAAAACAGACCATTTTGAATGGGGTTTTCTTACTTCAGGAACATAACATAGGAATTCTAGTTTCACTTTGGCTCTCTGTCACTCAGATGTACAGTATAGTAACACACCGAGATGTAGCTATGTGAATAGTACTGAACATCAAATAAAATATGAATCTTTTTTAAAAACAAACAAAAAAACACTGATGCCTAAAACCTATCCATCGCATTTCTCTCTATTAAGATGGAGCCAGGAGGCAATTAGCTTAGCATCCAAATAGAAGAAGTGGGAAACAGCTAGCCTGGCAAAAAGGACTAGCCAAAGATCTGAAATCCAACACAACATCATCAGTCATGCTCAAATATTTTGCCAACTCAAATACTGCATTCAGTCAGAAGTGTGTGGACTGTGGCAAGATGTGTGATACTTCAACCAGCAACAAGTGCAGCTGATTTGACCCAAATCCACATAATTTAATCTACATCGTACAACTGTTAGCATCGGAGCAGAATATTTTTGTTAAATTTTGACTAGCGCTACAGTTAACCATTTAAATTAGAATATGTGGTTGAATTAACAAAATGACCAGCTGAACAGAATCCATGGTCATCACAACAGCTGTTCTTGCAATCAATCACAAACATTTGTGTTTTTGTAGGTCACAGTGACCTAGATCTTTCACCATCAAAATTGAATCAGTTCATTTTCCAGTCAAGAAGATTTCACCAAGTTTGAAGAAGCTCCATGGAGCCGTTCCTCAGATATAGTGTTGATGAGAATCAGACAGGTGAACAGATGGACGGCCCTGGTTATGGCCAGTGTGGACGCTCAACAATAGACATCATGTGAAGGAATTTCTCTTCCAATTGGTTTGTTTTTACATGGATTTTCTGACACTATAGACAAAAGACCTGCTTTAACAGATGGGTCACTGCTCTGTCAAAGACTGAGGTCGAAACACCTTCGATAGCTCAGTTGGTAGAGCGGAGGACTGTAGTGGCAATAACAGACATCCTTAGGTCGCTGGTTCAAAT
>JAPQRN010000873.1:0-14708 GCA_037367275.1 Coranthus polyacanthus | reverse complement strand
GCCCTTTGAGGCAAATCTTGATTTGTGATATTGGGCTATATAAATAAAATTGAATTGAATTGAATTGAATTGAATACAGTCAATTGATTTTTGCTTCGACTCAACATTATTACATTACCAGCCATTTTTCTAAAGTTTAAAAAATGCTCATATATTTTCTTTTTAGACAGGCCAGTAGTCATTCATCAAACAAAGCTGTGCTGTAGAAAACTGCAACTGAAAATAGTCATTTCAAGTTAAAGTGTAAAGAGAAAGCTGCTGAATAAACCTTTATTTATTATTGAAGCCACAAGTTATTTAGAATCAAAACTTATTTCATTCATTTAAATAAACATTGTTATGATGATGAAATACACATTTTTTTGACATAAATGATCTCAGACGATTTGAAATGCGGTTCTCTCATGTTTCCGGTCCGAATTATTTAGTGCCTATATCATAAATTATTTAACATTCATTTTGATGTCAAATGGCGCTTAAATGAGTAAGACAAATAGGGATGCATACAGTGTTAGCAAACAAGTGTAATAACATAACACTGTAAACAAGATAAAATTAGATGTTAATTGTTTTTTGTTTATTGTGAATTGAATAATGTCCAAAGTGAGACAGGGCTATGCCTGACACATAAAGAGAAGAAGTTTTACAGGTTCTGTTGTAACACTGGCTGAATTTCATTTCAGTTAAACCTAACAAATCCCCGTAGAGCAAGCACTTGACAGCGGGAAGGAAAAACTTTAAAAGAAGAAACCTCCGACAGAACGGGGCTCAGAGATGGGCGACCGTCTGCCTCGAAAGGGAAGGGAGAAATGAAAAGCACAGAGAAGCCTGCACTCTGTCTAAACTTGGATGAAGCTTGAGCACAGTGTGCAGGAGCTATGTCTTCAATCTCAAATGAAATGAAAGATGGTATATATGCTCATCATACTCATACTCATACTCATACTAAGATCTGAGTGTTCCTGCCCTTGAAGAAGCCCATGGCTCAGTTGCCAGTTGTCTTGCCATCGCAATTTGGTCCATGTCAAACTCAGATCCTTACGCTGCCCATTTTGCTGCTTCCAACACATCAACTTCAAGGACTAAATGTTCACTTGCTGCCTAATATATCCACCCACTGACAGGTGCCACTGGAACGTGATAATCCACATTATTACCACTTCAACTGTCAGTGGTCATAATTTTATGGCTGATGGTGTTTATTAAAATGAAATGTTCGGAACAGAGAAAAGCTAAGTCTGAATGCATTCAGCCAAGGTGTATGTAAACCTCAGACCTGACCTGGACTATATCAGTGTGTGTTTACCTAGTCTTTTTGTGTTCAGTGCTGTTTTTTCCCATCTACTTGCCAAGCCTGCTATTGCTATCAGACTCAAAAACTGGGACATCAATCTAAGCTTCCTATTTTCTCCCTATCCAGATCAGACTTGAAGGTGCGGCTGATGACTTATACACTTCTATTGGGTCCTCCTGCCTGTGCCCACATTGAAAAAGATGTCAAAGAAGAGCACTATCTAGCTTCCTTTCTCTGGAATAATCTTCTCACTGACATCAGTGACATCAGATACTCTCTATGATACACTATGATACTTTGGGCCTTCTCCTGTTGCCATTATTTATCTTTGGTCAGTCTCATTGTATGCATGTATGTATGTACTGTATGTATGAATCATTTTAAAGTTTATGTCTCCTCTGCTGTTGAGAACACTGCACCTCCCTGAGCTCCCTTGTTGTCCATGTAAAAACAATAGTAAGTAGCCCACAGGTACCACTCAGACCTGGATCAAACTAATGGACCCAGTGTTTATGTCACATTGCAACACTCCCACCTGCTGGTGATTACCTGACATTTGTTACTAAGGTAACAGCACATGGAGATCCACATCAGAACTGTAGCCCCTCAACAATAGATGTTTTTCACAGCAGAAATTTGCATTTCTCAGATGATTTCAGACAGTTTTTATACTGAACGATTAATGATCTGTCGAGTTAAAAACGTTTTGTCTCAGAAACCTTTTTAACTTTGATCATAAACATGAAGATAAAAATTACTCATTGAAATCAGCTGAAAAATGTAGAGCTCCACTGTATGCTACATTCACTTGGATGTATTTATGTACAAGTTGGAATACATCAATATGTATGTACTGATGTATTATAACAATGGTCTGAAGCCACCAATGTGGCATCTACTCTATGTTTACATATCTATGGGAACATCAGTTCTGGGGATGTGGTTTGTGCATGCTGGCTCACTGGCATTGCTCTGTGGGTCACTGAATTGGAACAGATCCACAGTTAATAGGATCAACTGCTGAGACGAGCAAAATGTGTACTGTGAAAAAGGTCCATTAACTCAGACACATACTGTATAACATAAATGTACAATTAGGTCGCATTATAAAACTGAACCACATAGCAAAAAAAATCATAGAATATTTTGAAGTGACAGAGGTACTGCACACTAAAACATGTTTTTTGAGCTGTAACGTGGACTATAGAATTCCACTGTGATGAAACACATCAATGCTGTTAATATTCGTACAAAAAAAGGATGAAATTCTCAACACGCCACTTCGTCTTTCAAAATCATTCTGCCAGGCCAATGCAGAAGTTAGCCATTTGGGATTAACCTGTCATGAAATTTGTAATAATAATAACAATAATAATAAAAAAAAAAATCAATGTTAACACCCTCAAATTGCAGGTGGGAGTCTGCAAAACAACACTTATTTTCTGACAGGGAACTGAAGCAGTTATATTGGAACCAGTGGACAGTGAGTTTGTCAGTTTGAATCCAAAATGTAATAGTCACACTACAACACAAAAGGTACCTGCTTTTGGTGGTGTTGTACCACAACCTGCTCTTCTGGTGGGTTTGAAGGGTGCTCCAGGGCTTCAGCTCCCTGCTCGAAAGGACTGTATGACAACTAGGCAAAGGAGTGAAAATATTCTAAATATAGTGTACACTTAACTAAACTGATATTATTTTTGTCTGTGAGTGTTTTTAATATGGTTCTGCACAAGTGTCTTGCGATTCTCTGTCCTGCAGATGTCCCTGAACTATTCTTGTCTCTTGCTGACTTTTATGCACTCTTCAACATCATGCAGTGGGTGGAGTTGGGCTCAGAGTGGGAGGAAGTTACACTTGAAGACAACTAAAGCCCTGCCCTCTGAGGGCCAATAGCACCACTTTCATTCTGAGACAGAGGCAGCTCAGGGTTCAGGTAAGAACATACTTTGCTTTCAAACAGCTGTGTGACAATCACGTTCACGAAATGTCTCTTTCTCTCTCAATATTTATTATTTATTGAAGAGTCAAAGCTCTGCATTTTAATTCACCAACAACATGCGGTCTTACACAGCAGATATACACGTAGGGTGGATCTAAATTAACTTTTAGAAGAACAAAGTTGTGATAGGAAGCAAAGTGGGAGGAGAATACTTGAACATTTTTGTAAAAATAAGCTGTTTCATATTTTAATGAGTGTGAGTGTCGGCCCACCTCTCATCTGCCACTCCACCATGTCAGTTAGCTGCTCCCCAACCAGGACCGCTTGATTTCAGATTAAGTTTTTGAGTCTGACCTGAGTGGTTAGTTATCTCTCAGAGCATGTTGGACTGAGACTGATCTGTAGCTGACTGATTATTTTCTACAGGAGCAGCACCCCGAGCTGTCTGTGGAGATAGAATGACTCAGCTGCACATTGAAGCTGCACAGTGACTTTTATTTTCCTTGAAACAGGACACACTCTAAATTCTGCCACGTACTCCAATACGTGTTTATAATTATATAATTTTGACATTATTCTTGTCTTGTCTGAGTCAGGCAACATGCAACATTCGTGTCCTTTGTTGTCTCTCTTTGTGTAACACCAACAGGCTGCAGGTGAGGACACTGGGGTAATTTATTATCTCGGTTTTCTTATTTGGGCATGAGTGGGTTTAATGTAGCATCAGTGACATACCAGAGTAAGCATAATTACTACATGAGTCTACTCATGTAGAAGTTGTAGTAGCCTACTTAAGATCACTCTTGGTCTTAAGACTGTTACAGGGTCTTAAAATCAATATGGAATTGAATGGGGAGTCAATGAAGTAGCTTAAGAATGGGTCGATAGATTTAGATTTTAGGGCTGTGTATAGGCAATAATCACAGTACAGGGTTTGTGATTCAATATATAGTGATATACTGTAAGCAAGACATTGTATTACTTTTTCTTTTTTTAAATCTAATTTTAAGAAAACTGTCTTTAAGAACACACCATATGAATGCTTGCTGTGGTTGTTGTCATAAAGAAGCAATGCAATGTAAATGCAAATGTAAATTAATAAATGGTATTTGTTTTTATTACATAATAGTTATAATTGTATAAATCTGAGTAAATAAATAAAAATGCAAGATGGTCATTTTGTGGAATTGAATCGGTCTGCAGTGTTACCAGGCAGCTAAGTCTCTTATGCTAATGTTAACGGGCTGCGCTACTTCCTTCTTAGTTTACACTGGCTGAAGATAGATTACATCACTGCTATGTAGCATCTAGGAGACAAGCACTACACACAATTAACAGCTTTTGCAATGCAAATTTTTGCATGTAAAATATTAATAAAAAATCAAAACAGTCTTTTTTTTTAGAATCCATACAGTATCGCAAAACATAATATTGTGACACTTAAGTACATTGATTTTTTCTTACACCCCTTGTAGTTTTGGTACCTACATGTTGAACCTCAGTTTTATTACATATTATTTAGAGAAAGTTGTGTGAGAACCAGCCTTTAATTTCCAGCTAGCAATCAGAAAGGGAAGAAGTGAGAGATATGAAAGTGGGTTTGGTTGACACATATGATGGTTGTCTTCCATGTAGCAATGAACTGAATGTGTTTTTACTGAAAATGTGGCTGAGAGTTAGGACATGGACAATACATAGGAAGTGCCCCAAGGCTGAGCCCTGGGGAACACCATTAGTGATAGGAAAGGATTGCAATGTTATTTTTTTTAAGATGAACATACACTTTTTTTTGCTTCAGGCATCAGTGATGTGGTGTTCATGTTTCCTGCTGCTGGTGCTGACTAGGTGTGTAAACCCAGTGACAGGATTCAGTAATGGGAAGGTCAGTGTTGCCTGTGGAGATATGGTGCCTCAGCATGGCTACAAGCCCTGCACAGATCCCCCTCCATACATTATCATGGTGGACAAAGCCACATTCAGCACTGATGAGAACATCACAGGTAAGCTGCTCACTGACAGCTTTACATTACACTGTGTTGACATCATCACCCCCCCAGCGCTGATCTGTCACTGAATCCACAGTATCTTTAAAAGTGGCCTCCTCCAGTGTCACATTCTTCAAGGGGTTCCTCATAGAAGCTCGAGATGCTAAGAAATTGGATTCTCCATCAGTAGGGTCATTCATCCTGACTGACCTGCATGAGTCCCAGCTGCTGCAGTGTGGCCACACCCAGGTACACACTATCCAAAATATCACTGTTCACAATGTTTCTCTCGAATATGTCAGAACATAAAATTCACACTGCAAAGGATGTTGTTGCTGCTTTAAGGTAGTGGTAGTTTTACTAGTGGTAGTGATCCCTGTCAAGTCTAATGTGTCCATGGAAGATGCTGACCTGTGGTTATACAAATCCTTCACTCAACCCTCTCTAGTGACAAATACTGCTCAAATTCCTTAATTAACACATATGCAGTCTGAGCTGAAAATACCAGCCTCAGCAGTGTGTGGAAACTGAGACTGTTCTTTGTGTTTGTGTTGTGTTAATCCTGGTCATCTGAAGGGATCTGCGGTGAGCCACAGAAGAAGCTCCAAAAAGACTCAAGTCCAGGTTGTGTGGGAGCCGCCAAAAAACCCTCCACAGACTGTGCAGTTTCTGTGAGTATTTGTTCTGTCATTGTCAGTTTGAGAGTCTGATTGCCCAAAATGCACACAGTTGTTGAATCAAAAGGTACAATATGTGATTAAATAGAAGACTTGCACCTCTAACAGAGATCAGAATATACTCATTCATACAGATCACTCCAAAACTGAATGGTCAGTTCAAAATAGTTGTCTATTTATTTCTGATGACCAACTGATAACTCAGTTACTCACTGCAGCTTCACTGAAAAATAACTCATGCTATCAGTCAAAAGTATATTATTTACTGGTGAAAATGTAGTGCAGTAGAAACATGAAGTAGCATGAAATGGATAAGTAGATTTATCAATATTATACTTAGGTACGTTATGCTGTAAATATACTTTCACTTTTTCTGCCAATGCCCAGATGTAAATTATAGTAATTCAGTCCTGTGATCATACAAACATAAAGTAAACACAATCATCTTTTTCAAGAAGCTGATGTTTTTTGTCTATGACATATTCTTGTGTTTCACTGTGGTTTCAGTGTGACAGTGGTGCATGAGTATAAGGTGTACTGGGTGAGGACTGCAGGGCCTGTGGTGTCTGTGAGAGGATCCTCTGCTGCTCCAACTGACACTACTGCTACTGGAACGTCCAGTCCTGCTGCTCTGTCTGCACCGGTCAGTGTGTGTCTCTGTCGCAGAGAGGAGATTGATGATGCTTACAGACAATTGCAAGAGTTATCACGTCAGAAAAAAATTAACTCAAGACACGAGACAAAAATACAGCAAATGACAAAGGTCAAGATACCTTAAAATGAGTCACATAAAACAATATTCAGGTCAATGTAGATTTAATCTGGGCTTAAGCACCATATTTAGTATCAGTTTTGACTTTTGTACAACACTTCAGTCTCACATTTTAAATGGAACCCCATGGTGTCTCTGGTTTGATGGTCAGTTTGTATTCACTGTTCAGAAGATGGAGTTTGTCAGTTTTTCATTTGGTGGAGAAGTTTTGCCTTGTACCATGTAGGTACAGGGTTAGGGTTAGGGTTAGGGTAGTAGTAGTGTAGAGCACTCATAATCACAGAAGTAAAGAATAAAAAAAAGTAATTTAGGATATATTTGCATGTTAAGTGGCTGACTCTGCGTGATGAACTGATGAATGTGTATTTGTCCAATTGTACTACTTCATGCCGATTGCCCTGCTCAGAACTTGTATTAACATGTGATTTTTGTTATCTGATCACAAGTGGACAACTCTAATGTTAGGTGCACTAAAGATGCATTGTGGATGCATGGATTTCCAATCACACATTCACGCACATTCACAGGTGGTCTGGGCCACATATAGCCCTATGGGTCATATTGAAAGACTGCCTACTCAGCTGACATGCTCTGTGCTTGATAGTTTTTTGAGGAAACAAAAATTCCACTCCCTTCTCTGGACTCGAGCTATGCTGTGATGGGAGGTTTTGGCTCCTCATAGTGGTTTTCAGACAGGTAGTAGGATAAATGCATTTAATTACTGATTACTGTTAAGATTCCATCAGAAGCTCTACTCCACACAGAAGCTAGGAAAAGTGGCTCATGCACACTTTCTTCATTTGTGATGCATTTACAAAGAAACATTTCAAAGCCAGACTTAACAGCTTGTGTTGCATCCAAAGTGATGCAAGAAATTAATCAATGTTTTAAATTATTTGGGCATCTTTATTTGCATTTACAGCAGGGAAGTGAGAGCTGAGATCAGAAGTGGTCACTTGAGATGCCTATGGAGACACATTCTGATGCCAGGGGTGAACAGGCACAATTAATGCTGTCCACTTGTCATCACAAAAGCATGTGACATGTGAAAGCAGATCTGAACAAGGCCTATGATTGGGGAGGACCTCCATGAAGTAACGCAAAAGTTTGGCTGCAGAGATATCTCTCTGAGATTTCTGCCTTCAACCATAATCAATAAAGATGAAATGCATAGTATTTGAAGTGGTAGAGCATTAGAATAATCCAAACCATGTAAATGTGTGAAGGATGTTGTGCTGTCTCCACAGTTCAGTTCAGTGGGCTGTGGCCTCAGTAAATCGTGCCTCAGAGACCCAGCCGGCTGTCTCCCACAGTCAGACCCCAACTGCTTCTTCCTGTCATTCAGCACTGATGATGCAGACAGGAGTGTGATGTTTGAACTAAGTGGACCTGCTGAGGGCTACGTGTCCTTCGCCCTGTCTCTGGATAAATGGATGGTGAGTTTCATCAGCACAGAACTTTTTCAAACAACTCTGTGGGTGGTTTCACTGCTGACAGATCAGTGAACAGAGCAGACACAAGACCTCCCTCAGTACACACAAATCCTGGACGTGTTCACAAAGCTCATACTAAAGATCAAGAGGTTTTTTGGCAAGAAACTTCGATATCTTAGACTTAAAGAACACACCAATTTTTTGTATGTTACATGTTGCAGTTGATTATTTCAAAAGACTGTTGATGTTGGCTTTTGTACAAAATCTGTTGTAGATTTTAGAGCTTTAAGTCTGTGCACTGGAAAGCACCAAAGCACTAAATACATTTAGCATGTATTCAGGGATTAGAGTATTAACTTTTCATTTTATTTTTTAAATTAATCATGTGTTGTAGTATATGTTTAAAACTTACATACTCCTCCTACTTTCAATTTATGGTCCAGTACAAATTTGACCCAGCCCAAGTATGAATACCAAATTTTGAATTGCAGATCTATTTAAAACGTATAAACAGCCTCTCTGACATTCATAAACAAGCAAATGAATGTTTCAGAGAGCAGGGGGAGATTTTTAGGTCTTACACAATCTATTATCTCATAATATCATGTCCTCTTTTACTAAAGACATATGAACATGTGAAAATGTGTTTTATTGAAACTGAAAAATAAAGTCCATTTCAGATTTGGTCAAGTTTGACCCACAATTCCACATATCCAAACTTTCTGGCAAAATGTAGGAAATCTAATATCTAGAGTTTTGGGCTTTAAGATGGATGGGTCATTTTCCTCCCTATATCTTGGAGTCACTCCTGAGGGCTTGTGTAAGGGTGACGTGTACCTCCTGAGGATTTTCTTGGTTGCAAGTAAAAAAGCCACCACCAAATGCTGGCTCAAGATAAACCCCCCTACTGTGGACCATTTTGTTGAGATTGTTAATTATATGCGCTCCATGAAAAAGTTGAGTTATACGCTTCAGCTAAAGAAAGACCAAGGGGAAAAATACTGAATAGAGGTTTATATTTTGTCCCCCTTTTTTTTATTTATTATTATTATTTATATTCATCTCCTATGCTATGCAGGTCAAATCTGACCCAAACCGTATGTAAATGTTAAAAATACACATATTTTACTTTTTACATTTTTAATATCAACAAAGTAATATTGATTTTAACAAACTGTGTAATTGTACAAGATTCTCATAATTCTCAGCCACATTTTATGATCAGTTGTCATGGACATCTTGTTATCATGTGACCTTGCGCATGAAGTGGACTTAAGAGAACAGTCCTTTGGTTGACATTTTTCTTTTTGATAGATGACCTTTATTTCTTAGGTTTTTTTCTGATTGTTCTTCATAGTGATCTTGTGGGACTCGCAGGTTTTCTCCAACAAACCCTGAGTTTCTGTGTCTCAATGGGCAGAAATGACAAGTGAAGCCAATGTGGAAGTAGTTTAATACCACTGATGACCACTAGATGCTGGCTTCAAAAAATCCTTGCTCCCATAGACTTCCATCAAATTTCTCAAGAAATTCTAAATCAATGCATTATTCTGTCACATTTGCTTTACCTTTACCCTTTACCTAAACCCTAAAGGTTTTTTGGCTGTCCTTTTGTAAATTATTGCTCCGTTAATAAGATTTTATAGTCACTTCTGGCTCCAAAAAGCGAAGATGACATGGCTAAGATGGCAAAATATCCTCAGAATGAACATACTTAGAGTTGATTAAACTAAGTCAGATCAGTTGTTCTGAACCCCAAAACCCTTTTTTTTTTTAATTCAGGGGTTAGGTTCAGAGTTTGTTACACTTGCTCTCTGGAATAGACCTTTTGTTTGCTGTGAAGTGATGTGTGTCCTCACACTGTTTAGTAAACACACCCAACATTTGAACTATTATTAAATATTAGAATTCATAACTCACATACTTATATTTGGTTATGTATGCTGTTGTAGGGGGATGATGATGTCTATCTGTGTGTGAATGATGGAGGCAAAGTGACCATCAGTCCTGCCTATGTCTCTGGAAGAACTCACCCTCAGTTGGCAGCACAGGTACACACACACACAGTGGACACAACAGAGGCTGTACATTCAACATATAATCGGTGATCAATGATGTCCCTTTGTGTTTGCAGGGTGCTCTGTGGGGTGAGGCCTGGAGGCTGGCTGATGGAGTCATTCAGTGTCGTTTCCATAGAAATATTATCCTCCCTGAGTTGGAGAACAGGTCTAACTTAAATCAGACCTTCTTCTTGTTTGTTGCACATGGCCGATCTCACCAGGGTAAGTCATTAAAGCCATGACGTGTTTGAATGAAGTATTTTATTTGTCTACTAAATAACAATCACTAAATTAATAAAGACCTCTCTGACGGTTTCTGCAGCAGGAGTTCCTTTTAACATGAGTCTAGTGTCAAAAGCCAGCCCTGCCTCTTATAAATTCCGATTCTGTGCAACCAATTTGCAGTTTGCTAGCATGTTTTTCTTTTAATCATAATAGGGAAATTGTTTTAAATTGATACATCTGCTTTAGTCAGCAAATAATCAACCATTTCTACTACAGTTAATGCATCACAAGTAGGAAGTGACGCTAATATGCATCACATCTTCAAAAAAAGCTGAGCGCAAAACACTTTGAGCCCTCAAATTGCCACTAGCAGCCATAGTTCTCTAATGTCTAGAGTGGCTTTGTAGATTATACTGATCCCCCGTGATCTTTCAAGAAACCTCACTGAAAATATTGTTGCTTGTACAAAATTTTTCAGGTCGTGTGACTAGTCACAGCATCAGTGAGAAGGCTGGCATGAGTCACACTGCTGAAAATAATATCTGCTGCTTCCTCTGTGTCTCTACTGGAAAATATGTTTTGACCCTTGAGTAGTCTTTGGGTACACTTTGGGGTGAACATAATGAAATATGGCACAAACTTCCTAAATAATTCTGAATCCATGTTTTATAATGCTTTGTCTTTCACAGGTTTCATCCTCAGACATGAGCACCAGCCTCTCATCTCCACCAATCACAAGGTAATCAGTGGACCTCCAGAGGATCTAAGTGGTTCCTGCTCGCCATTGCTGATGAAGCTCCATGGTTGGTTGATAAAACAATCCCATTTATTGGCACTTTGTACAGCAATAACAAGCACTGTGCAACGACTCATTGTAAGTGATGAACCCACAAACATTGTATATATATATATATATATATATATATATATTATTTAATAGTGCCTCGCGACAAATCTAACTAGATTTCTAGTCCCTTAAAGAGAGTAACAAATGTTTCTCATTGAAAGTGTTTCTGTCTCTGACTGTTCCACCCTGCTGTTTTATCTGCATTTTCAATTTGGAATGGAAATGCTGAAAATTTGAAAACAGCTTGAAACTGCAAAAAAGTTTTTCAGTTGGGAGAGGAGGAAAAGTAGACATAGCTATAAAAGGTTAATATGAATAAATGCAATGGAAACAGATTTAGTGAACAACTGCATGTGTGTTCAGATGTGGAGCAATGTTCACTGAATTAATTAAAAAAAAAACATTAATTATATATTATTTGGAAACAGCCATGAAACCATGTATGAAGAGCTGCAGAAACAAATGCAGCTGACAAACTGAAAGAGTGTGAAACAACATATGAGCCAGACCAGCGGTTCAGTTCGAGGATCAAAGGTGGTTAGCGAAATTCAGGTTTTTGTCAAAATACCTCCTACATCTATCAGCTTCTACTAGCCAGGTAATATGTTATCTATTATATAGTCCATCTAATGAGCAACCTTTTAAACCATGATGATAAAGAACCAGCTCTTAATATTCACTTAACAGTAATGGATGGAAACTGAAAAAAAATTACCGATATATTTTAATGGAACCTGCCTATAGACACGGGGGGAGAGCAGAAGCTAGTCAACCAATCAGCAGCCACATAGACACATAAATGAGCTGTGAATGATGCACTCAACATGCAATCACTGATTCCCCTTTGTTTGTCGGGAAACTCCGTCTCCTTTTGTTCTAACCTTTTTAACTTCCACTCTTCTCGTGCCTCCCTAAGTCAGGGTTAGGCTTAGTCTTATAACAGAACAGCTATAAGGTCCTATACCTGTATTTGACTTCATTTGAAAGGGGACATCTAGTTTCTGTGTTTATCATGTAGCTGAAACATAACCTAAATTGTATCAGTTTAAACATGGCTCAAATGTAACCCTAACACTACAATGGTCTGACAGTGACCTGGTGAATGTTAAGAGGTTTTCAAAAATGCAGAGTTTCAAATATATAGTTACATGACGACGTCCTGATTATACCCTTTGAAAAAAAAGACCACAAGGCACTTAAAGCAAAGCAGTAGAAAGCATCAATCAAGATCATTAGAAGAGGTGGAAAAAATATAAAGGATAAAAAGACAGCAACACATAAAGGCCTGCCTCAGATTGTCTGGCAGGCGATCTCTGGTGGACAATCTAAGTATGGATGAAGAAGACTGAAGTGAAGACAAATGTTGCTGTCTGTCTGTGGTGTGTCCTCAGGTGTACTGATGCTGACTGCCTGGATGTGGACGGTGAACACAGCTGTCCTCATCGCTCGTCACTTCAGGGACCTGTGGCCAGACACCACTGTGCTGGGACACCGCCTCTGGTTTCAGGTCAGAGCATGCTCTCTAAAATCATAATAAAGACTTCCAAACTCCTGGTGCTTCTATTAACAAACTAATTCACATTTCAGTGTATCTCCGATGGATATAGCAGTAATGATCCGGTCTAAGGCTGCTGTCAGATTACACAATATCAGCCTGATCTGGCTTAATGCAGAGTGTTGAATCTTATAAAAAATGTCAAATGGCCATCGGGCCCAACGGTTGATCATTTCATTTTGTGTAGTGTGACATGGTGGACAACAACTGAAAGTCTAGCATGTTTGATGATGGGTTCTGATACTTGTGTAACACTGACCAATAGGAGCACAGAGCACTTTGCAGACACAGCTGTAAACATGAAGAAGAGAACAGTATTTAACCTCCAGTTCTCTGTGAAGGACTAACAGCCTGTTTTCTTTGTGTGACCCAAAAACAGCAACAGTGTTTTTTAGGCTTTCCCTACAAAAGACAGCCAGTATCAAATAGTATAGATGCATCAGTGAAAGTTCTTTGTCAGTAAACTATTTCAGACTCCAGTGTTTATGTAGCTGAGGATTATGAACTGTTTACACTTATTAAAGTCATAAAGTAATAACACAGAGGCTGTATCTAAACCAAGACAGCATGTTTTAGTACTTTACACAACTGCAGCACATCTGAAATCCACCTCTTCTCTTCTTACCTTTTAACAACCAAAGCAGTTGCAGATGTAGATACTAAGTGACTGAGTTTAAAGTTTGACTACACAATCTCCCGACACACTGACCATCATAACTGACGAAATGTTATGTAGTCTGACCACAGCCTGAGGCTTTTCTTGTCTCTGTAGCTCCACAGAACCATGATGGTCCTGGCTGTGGTCCTAACCGGTGCAGCATTCATTCTGCCTTTCATATACAGGAGAGGATGGAGCAAGGTATGTGTGTGTCTGTATATATACCCCCTCATGTGTGGCCAACTGTCTCTCCATCTGTTTAGCTGCTCCATGACAACTCACTGTACCACCATGTAGCCCTTATTGTACTAACATTTGTAGCCCTTCATTTCACAGGCTTATGTTTACGTAACAAATATAGTATAACTATTTAATTTTTTGAGTATAGATATTTTATTTGATGCATAGATAGATCAACAACAAGACCATCAAATAACTGTTACATAAATGATTAATGATTTTACCATTTTAGTGAGTCAGTAACCTAGTGTTTACCATTAGCTTACCTATGACCCCTCAACCCTTTGTCTAAATATGATAACTTCTGGCACCAAAAAACCAACATGGCGATGGCCAAGAAGACAGTTCAACAACCAGTGGGTGATGTTACAGTAGCTCCATCATAAAAATAAATTGCGCCCCTTTCATACTATGCCTTCTCACCTGTTGTCCACCTAAAATGAATCCTGTGTTTCAAATGGAATTCTTATTCTTTTCTATTCTGAAACTCTTATCTTCTGTTGTTCTTCACTATGATAAATTCATTACTGTTGGTGATTTAGGTGCTTTCACACTTGAATGTCCAAAGCAAGGTCCAAAAAAAGTTTTTAAAAAAGCACATTTTGTTCCATTTCATACATTCGATCGGGTTAGTTTTGATTTCATTGCAATTTTGTGAGTGAACTAAAGAAATGCGTAGCTACATCCTGTCGCTGGCTGCGTCTCCCTATGTTGTCAGTTCACTTGGCAGTCCACCTGTTTAGTCCAGACTGTGGTCCAGCAGAGGTTTCACACCTGCAACTTTGGTTCAGATCAAATGGAAAATTCAGAAAGTCCGGACCTGATAAGGTAGGTGTGACAGCGCCCTTAATTATTATATTGACAAAACTTCAAATCACTCCACTAAGGCATGTGAAGAACCTAACTCCTAACCATGGCCACACATTACACTTACTGTTTACTTTTATTGTGATGTTTTTGTTTTTATTATAGAAGTGACATATGATATATGTATATATATACATATACACACACATATACACA
>JAPQRN010000871.1:0-14717 GCA_037367275.1 Coranthus polyacanthus | reverse complement strand
GGACCATGTTCTCCACCTCCATTGTTGAAGCTGCCGCACGGAGCTGCAGTCGCAGGGTCTCTGGTGCCTGTCGTGGCGACAACCCTCGAACCCAGTGGTGGACATCGGAAGTAAGGGATGCCGTCAAGTCCTATCAAGCATTGTTGGCTCTTGGGACTCCTGAGGCAGCTGACGGGTACCGGCAAAAACTCGGGTCTGGGAGGAGTTCGGGGAGGCCATGGAGGCGGACTATCGGTTGGCCCCGAAGAAATTCCGGCGCCTCAGGAGGGGAATGCAGTGCTTTATGGACAGAATTTCTAGGTGCAGCCGGGGGCCAGAGGGGGTCTGGTTTGGGGACCACAGGATCTCGTCTCTGCTTTTTGCAGATGATGTGGTCCTGATGGCTTAATTGAACTTGGACCTTCAGCATGCACTGGGGCGGTTTGCAGCCGAGTGTGAAGCGGCAGGGATGAGGATCAGCACCCCCAAATCTGAGGCCATGGTTCTCCACCGGAAAAAGGTGGCTTGCCCTCTCCGGGTTGGTGGGGAGCTCCTCACGTGGAGGAGTTTAGGTATCTCGAAGTCTTGTTCACGCCTCCCTCGGGAGGTGTTCCAAGCATGCCCCACCGGGGCAGACCCACGACACGCTGGAGGGACGATGTCTCTCGGCTGGCCTGGGAATGCCTCGGGGTCCCACCGGAAGAGCTGGAGGAGGTGTCTGGGGTGAGGGAAGTCTGGGCTTCCCTGCTTAGACCCGGCCCCAGATAAGCGGGAGATGATGGATGGAGGATGGATGAGGCCAGAGCATCCTGTTATCAGCTACTGGAGCCCCTCTGACCTACTTCCAAAGGAAGGGAGCCCCTTAACTAAACATTAGTCAATCTTTCTACCCATAGAGGCCTCTATCAATACAAACTCATGCAGTCATATAGTGGGTAAAAGTTCAGATACCACAATACATATAGTACATAGTACAGTTCATAGTGGTGATATTATAATGCAATTTTCAACTTATTTAAGACTTATGTGTAGACTAAAGACATCCCAGATACTACATTGGTCTGTGTTTTCTATATATATTATTCTTGATCTATCTTTGATTGACTGGGTTTGCTAAAATGTTGGTAGCAGCTGTTCAGTAATTCCTTGACTTGGGTAAGGACATGTCTCTACAAATCTATGGCTATGGTTTCTACATCTTTCCTCACTGGGTGAGAGATTTGCCAGAGAATAGAGAGTATAATCTGCTTTGATTTTACAACAAGATGCTCCTGAATGAAGGATGGAAACATGGGTGATGAATAAGTAAACAGGTGCAAGAATGGACAGAAAGCACTATCTTCAGGTCCTTGTGTGTGGTGTTTGACTGATGTGAGTCTTTCAAGGCCACTAAATAAATGACCTAGTTCAGGCAGCCATAGTTGAGTCCAGCACTGCATTCACATGGCATACTCATCACATTTCATGATAAATTTCTCTTTCAAACATGGTGGTGTGTTTAAGACTCCAGCACTTGCCACTTCCATGCCACTTTGGGAAGATTCTTTAAGAAGCTGTGATTGTGTGTTATTGTTTGCTGCTGGAGTACAGAGGACTCTGAGGCTCTGTTTGGTAGTCACTTATCATTTTAGCTGCGGAAACAAACATGCATTCCCGATAGATCCCTGGGTTTTCTGTTTGTCTGATTTGGTGGTGCGGGGTCAGCTGTTTGGATACTCATTGTCTGACAAGAAGCTCACAGGTTTGTAAACAAGCTCAATTGTAGGGATGTAAAGATTTACTGACACAAATCAGAAACCAATCTTAGCCCTAAAGATACACAGACCCATCAACACTCAAGCTAAATGTACCATAAACCAAATTAAATAGTTTACTGAAGCCTCTACATTCCTGGGTCAGTCTCGCATCAACTCACATGGACCTTTCACCTTTTATGAGAGAATAGGAGTTACAAATCAATTTAAATGTATCATGAACCAAAGATGGCCCCAGTTTTTAAGTTATGAAGTGGTTAACTGAAGCTTTGCTGCTAAGTCTGCAAAGCCTCTATGCTCTTGGGTCAGTCACATCAACTCACGTTGACCTTCCACCTTTTATAAGGGTAACAGTAACGTGAGTAATATTAGTGCAACATATGCCAACAACGCAACATAGGCTGTCAACGGCGAAACAGTGTGTACTTCAAATCTAGGATCCAAAGTTTGGAAGAGTTTTGGATTTAATAAGAAGGAAGAACAGTTGTACAAAATGCTTGCTATTTGTAAGCTCTGTAAAACAATGATTAAACAGAGTGGCAGCACAAGACTTCTCACTCACCTGGTGAGACGGCATGGTCAAATTAAAGTTATGATGGCGATGAAGACTCTGGATGGTAATGCTAACAGAAACAAGAACACCCAAAACAAAGACTGGCTACTAAAAACTAGCCACAACTTGCCGAGTTCTAAGGTAATCACAGCTTCCATAGTCTGCCTTAGTCAACAGTCTGATCTTACAGTTCAACTGTCTTTCATAATGACTCCACACTTAAATTCTATTTGGGCCCACCTGGGCTGTTTGTAACATCTAACTAATGATATATGAGCTGAGCCAAAGGATGTAAACCACATTCTGAGCATCTGTCTACAAAATAAATAATTAGACAAGGAATGAATGAATTAAATAAATTTGAATTAATACACTCAAATATAATTGCTGCTGAGGCAGTTATTGTTCTGTTGCTGTGTTGAAGACCAGGGGCCAGGAGTGTGGCACTGAAGTGAAGCCAGTGTGGAGGTACCTGGCCTGGATACCTTCCAGTGAACTTCTCTCTAAAAATCTATAATTTTTTTTTCCTGGAGTCTTTGTTTTATTTGGAGTGGTCCATCTTTAATTTTTTTCTCGGCAAGATTGTATTGCTTTGATGTCTGCTGTGTCAGGCTTTGATTGACGGCTCACTTGCCTGTCAAATGATTTCCCTACACAACTGTTTCATCACCCTTTCCACCCTTTGCCCTTTCCTAAGTCTGTCCTTTGGTCCAAATATTGTCACTTCTGCCTCTGAAAAGCCAACATGGAGACGGCATGCAATGCAATGCAATGGGAGACGGCATGTTTGCTCCGTCCACTTGTTATATACAGTCTATGCCACACAGATTTTGTCATTGTTATTTATGAATACAGACTCACACAGGTCAGTGAAGGTGAGACTGAGGTTGAGTTATTGTCGCTTGAGTCTTGTGGCCACAGGATTAGAAAAATGACAAATCCTGCTATCAGCTGAGCTTCAATGCTGAAGTGTGCATGTCCCACTGAGACTATAGAAGTGATCTACAGTCACACCAAAAGTTTAGGTATATCTGTCTCTATACTTAGGAACATACATTAGGAACCTGGATTAAAGTGCAAAAAACAAGTGCAGTCATACATCAGGATATGAACCCCTTAGTGCCATCAGTCAAATCAAACACATCAAATAACATATGTACACACACAGGACAGGAAGAAGATTACTTTGGAGCATATAAATGCATACAGGGCTCCCAGGAGCAGCACAGATATCCAGATCCTATTAAAAATACTGGAGGTCACATGGAAGTACAGGGATTTTTCTTTATTTGTTTTCATGAGCAAAAGCTATTAACTATTGCACATTGCATCCTCTGGTCTCATACTCACTTCTCTTATTTGAGTCTCTTACTCTTTTTCTTGTTCTTCTCTTTCTTCTTCTTTACTAACCCTAGAAGGGACTTAAGTGTCTCAAGGATGTAATAATAATATTATGTTCTTAACCCTAAAGGTCAAGGAGCTTTAATACTCAAGTTTGAGAACTCCTGAACATATTGCATGACTTTGAGGTTGATATCTCAACACATTCGTTGCACATTTTTGAAAATAACCCATTTTATAAAAATCGACTGGTTTGTAAAATCGAAACAGGTAGACATACTGAGATCTCTTTCAGCAAAGTCTGTGGATGATCCCAACTAATTTTTGGGACAATTTATTTTGTGGTTTTTGACAAGATTTTGAGAAAAAGGCGAAAAAGTCACAATGATTAAAGAATTTTGACTCTAAGCCAAACCATTTGTGAAATATTTGCAAAGACTTAGATTTGCTGTAATAGCAGAACTTGCCTGAGTAGTGGGAGGATTTGCAACCTGTATGTCAGAGAAATATCCCTCCTGACTGACCATAGGCCAGATCAAGCATTGTATCCACCCTCTACTTCTGCAATTTAAAAATCATTTGGCATGGTATATAAGCTGCATTGTTTCACCCTCAGTAAGCTGCCTTCTGTGTTCTGCCATGATCGATGCTGCGATCATTGTTGCTGGTGTCTGCTTTTAGATTAAGAATACATTATAGCCGCTGTGATTTTCAAACTGTTGTTTCATGTACCATATGTCTCTCTCCATACACTCTCATGGGTATTGCACAATAGTCGGACACAAGGTAAATGTCACTTGTTGTGGCTGCATTTTAATTGCTTTTATCTGTTTTCTTATAAATGCTGGTTGCCACTGTTGTTTTGTTTTGTTGGTTGTGTGGCTTTTGTTGTGTAGCTATATTTTCTACTTATATTTTTTTACGTCTTGTTATACATTTTATGTCATTTTTGTTTTGGTACGTCTTATGTTGTTTTCATCTTGTTGCGTCTTTTATGGGTTTTTTGCATTGTTACATTTTTTATATCATTTCTCCTGAGTTTTGTATTCTCATATATAACATCACACACACACACACTCAGATCCTTGTTGTCAGTTATGTTAGTTATTGGACTAATGCTACTCATGTCAGAAGTCACATCAGACTTTCCTCTCCTCTTGCAAGCTGCTTGTCCATAAAGACAGCTGGACACATTTACAAAAAAATGAATTCAGCTAGTAGTGAGTGGTTTACAGTCCAAGAAAAGCACCTAAACTTTAGCTGCATTTAACTGTCACAAAAAACTGCAACCTAAAAACCTTTACAAAGATCTCAGATCAAATGCCATTTGGATGCCTCTGTGTGTCTTACTAACCCCATGCTGCATCATTTCTGAAAGAAGAGGAAGCACTATTAAGAGGAGAACAAAACATGTTTTAGATACACGACCCCTTTCAACACAAAAGGAGACTTCAACTTCTGTCTATTATGGTTAGTAAATAAAAGCCATCAGGGTGGAAGAAAGCCAACATTCAGTGTTTAAAAAGCTATTCAGTGTTTACACCTTGTATCTGATAAAGGCATAAACAGACACTAAAAAAACATTGTGAAAATGTTGGTAGTAAACTGCAAATCAATTGGGAGATATTCTGGACACTGTCAAGACGACGGGAATGGGAACTGAGCCTGTTTCCCTGACAACCATAGTAAAAGTAAGCATCAAGAGTGAGCGAGTATATGGAAATAGAAAATTTGCAAGTATATAATAAATATGTAAAAATGTCTATACGACGTATACAGAAACTGGATAAAAAATGGTGTGCAAAGTGTCTCGACTGAAAAGGTTGAGACAAAATGCACTACTTCAAACTTCAACTTAAAAATCGATACAGATCTGACCCAGAGTTTGAAAGACGAATCCTGTCACCGTCCTGAATACACATCAAAGATATGAATACGATCCTCTCCTGTATTCACTTCTATAACAGTGTAAAGAGTAGGCTATCTGTCTCATCAGTTCATCAGGCTGGAGTAAATACAGTACCTTGCTACCATGTATTCTCATGGAGTTGTTTTTTTCTTTCTCATTTGTATTTCCTCCATGCCTTCCATAATAGCCTGGATATGTGTGTATGACAGGACTTTAATTGCCTGAGTTAACAAGGTGAGCTCTATTCAGCCACCTTTGCGCAGCGCAAATCATAGCAGGGATATTCAAATCCAATCCGCGTAAACCTTTCACCCAAATGGGAAGTGTGAGAGCATAAATCTGGGCAATAACAGCAATAAAGTGGTAAATCCTTAAATGATGTTCTAACGCTCGGCGAGTGACTTCATTGGGGTGAGGTGACCCCACTCTTGAGACAGAGAGGAAAAAGGGGGATGGGGGGGGGGTAGAAGAAGAAAATGAGAGGTTGATTCAGTAGGATTTATGGATGGCTTATAAAAGCAGAAACAAATGGAATGGAAATGGAAAAAGAAAAAGAAAAAGGAAAAAAAAAAGAAATGCTCGTTTTAGGTTGTATCGCAGCTGTGTTCGGTTCTAGCTCATTCAAACAAATAATTTCCTGTTGCTTGTTTCACAAAGAAAGTACATTTTTATTGTGAAACGGCAAGGAAATTATTTGTTGAGGCGGTGGATCTTCGTTCGCAGGTCTCCCAACTGTATTCTTTATTACATTATTAAAAAAATGTCCAGTCAGATACATTTGCATCAAAGAATTGACATTTAAAGATGTAACGCCTAAGGGCAGCAGAGGGGAAAAAGCACCAGCACCCCAGAAACCCCTGAAGTTATTTTACCTCTATACCTCTAATGTGTGGGCCATTCTTTATAGTAACAGAAGAACAAAAGACTAGGGATGTAGTTTATTTATGTTATATGAACAATTTCACCCTCAGGAGTCATGGATTTAGTAATATTTGTCTTTTAATAAAATTTATAGAATTCCAAGTGTGTCAGAACACTCATATACAGATGCTGAGTGTCAAAAACATGGTTTTCTACTATTTAAAGTGCAATAATGTACATAACATAACATAACATAAAAATCCCACTTTTGATATAGTTTGACTTAATTTTATATATTTCCCTAAGAACTACAAAGAAAGACAGGATCAAATCTGCAGTGTGATTTACTCTATTCTGAGGGAGATGTAAAAAATGAAAGAAAATACAAATGAGTTAAATTACATATCTTAGTATTTTAAGACCTTTTGCCTCACAAGTGGATGTTTCCATACAATGACCTGTGTGTCATTATGTTCTGTCAGATTCGGCCTGTTTTGTTCTGGACATTGTTTACCCAGGAAATCAAAGTTTCAAAAGAAGCAGTCTCTGTCATTCTGTAGTCTGGTCTACATGGACCCTTATAGTTGCATAGAACAAATCTGACTGCTGCAATGGAAAAACAAACAAAAAAACAGTCACCAAAAGTCCAAAGTCTGCTTTACAAAGTCCTGGTGGTTTAAGAGATTTATCGCCTTGTAAACACACTTGTGGAGACTCTGGTATAGGGGTTGTTTTATCCACTCTTCAAGGTTTGTGAGCATTTCTTTCCAAAAAAAGTAATAACAAAGCTCAGTCCTATAGAACATGTAAATATTTGCCCACTTCCTTATTACATTTCCAACATTTATTATCTTGGGTTATTTCCATTTTAAATAGTGAGCAATGTAAAATAGTATCTACACAAAGCACCATTTTAGAAGACACCTTTCATCTGCAGCTCGTTCCTCTCTGTTCAAATCAAAAGACTAAATAAAATAAAATATTATGATATGAGTTTCATGCTGCTGTGGGAAAGTGATGCCAAAATATTATGGTTATGGGAGCTGCCATGTTGCTTCTGTGTCGAGCCAGGGAGTAGAGCAGTAGGGTCGCTTCTGACGGAACTCCAACAGCGATTGGTGATTACAGCTGTCAGTCACATATTTAAACCCTTTTACCTAACACCTGTGATCTTCTGACAACTTGAATTACAATATGCGAAAGGTATTTATGGAATTTTTGCCCAATGACGTCAAAAAATATTGTGCACTGAAGATGAAACTTTGAATGATTATTTTACCTCCCAAAAACACTGCCATTTTAAACCTCCTCAAGCATAAAGTTAAAACCACATCACAGTTTTAATTAGATTTTAAAGGTTTGATGTAACAGATTTAAATTGAATCTACGTTTAGAGTAAAGTCTAACCTGAGGTTTAAAAAGCTGTTTAAATGCAATCTTTCTTCAGTTAGTTTTCTTGCAATGCAATTTAAAGTCAAGCTATGAGTTAATCAAGTTTATCCATGGTGGTTTATCCCAGCCAAGGGGCAATAGCCATAGCTTGTCAGTTTAGCCAATACAGAAGTATCTGGAAGTGTAATACCACTGATGGCCATAGACTTCCACTGAACTTTCTAGAGCACTTAAACTACAGCCTGAGGGCCAGGGCCACCTATCTCATTCCTGCCCACAATATCCTCAAAGAAAAATAAAATGACCTCCAACAAAATTAATAAAAAGCAGCATGTTTTGTCAAGTATGAAAACTATTTCACAAACTTGACTTTGGCAAAGAGAAGAAAAAGGTCTGAAATTGTCTTCCATCTTCATTAGCAGGCAGAATATTTTACAAAGTAGTCGACATCCAAGAATCAGCAACTAAAGTGAGCTACATGTTGTGACACAAGCTCATCAAACAGAGCAAGATCTCTGATGGTGAATTGTATAAAGACTGGCCATATTATTTTGTGATTTTGCTGTGGTCTCATCTGGTTCCAAAAAAACAAAATGTGTTGAAGGGCAAAATGAAAACTTGAGGATTCATACAGGTTTCATCCACGTCTTTTATACAGTCTATGAACCCAGCCTATGCAAGTGTGAATAAACACACTCCAAAAAGCTATACCTACATAAGCAAATAAAGAAGTGGCATCAATACTTTCATTGGTGCGGACAATTTGTAAAGCTTTCTCTTTGGAAGAAATGTCCTCTCACTGTTAATGGAATGTTTATTGACATGTCCTTGATGAATACTGGCAATATGCAAAGCAAACAAGGTGTGTCAAGGACTGTCAGCAGATACTCCCTCAACTCATTTAGCGTTATCTCTGAGGGCTGCGGACACAATGCGCTGTTAGCTCCATAATATTATGCAAGTGTCAAAATTCAGTCCAATCAAATGACAATAATACCCACAGACGTTTTAATGGGATTCAGAACCATGTCACCTGAGAGCAGGCGCCTCACCGTCGCCGTCTGTGTGTGTATGTTTGACTTTCTAAGGGACCCATTCATGTGCAATCTCTTTTACCTCTGGGGAGTTCACGCACATGTCGCAATTCTATTAAACACACCCGCAATCTCTTTAATTTTCATTTCAATGTACTGAAGCAATTTAACATGATGATGTAGTAATAGAGGGGATGCAAGTGTATCTTTGCTTTCAGATTGTGTGAACACAGTCTTACAGTGGCTTTGTTTCAAACAAAGACATTGATCCGAAGGCTGCAGTCAAGCTTGGAATGGATAGTAAGGCGGGAAATCGGCCAGCTCCATATGTCGGTTTGTATTTACCAATTTGCATTTGTTAATGTATGTAATTGTACCAGCCATCAGACCTGAAAAAGCTCAATTCTTATTAACCATGCATGTTGCCCCCGATAAATGCTGCCTCTCCCTTCTGGGACACTGGTTAACAAATTCACTTTGCCACCTTGTTTTCAGAGGAAAATGTTAGCTGATTCCTTAGGGCTCAGTTGAGACTTTCCTCAACAGTAACTTCATCTGTTTATTCAAAACATTTAATATAGTACAGTATATTAAAGCTGGCCATACACCAGATGACTTTTCAAGGGATTTTGACGTTGCAGACAAGTTTTCACTGTCGGGATAAAGTCATGAGAATTTTTGATGGGGTTGGCGCTCCCATCATCTGGATTGTTTGGTGTGAGGTGGCCATAAAACTCACCCCCTTCTCTTAAATTAGTCTTTTTTCCATTCTGATAAAATCAAATCTGTTTAATATTATCATACAACAACATCAAATTAATATGGCACAAACTCTGAATTGTATTCACTAAACCCTCAAATCTGATGATCTAGAGCCTGTTATATGGAGTTCAAGCTCAAACTTACTCAAAAGCCAAAAACAAAAAGACATCTAGTTGCAGTTGTAATTAATGCCCCTGCAAGATTCCCAGTCTTTGCAAAATCTTCTAGTCTGTGACTAAAAACACTGATTTATGACACATTGTCTTTAAATGTCAAAGGGGGTCACACTTTAGTCTTTTTAAAATCTTTTCAAAGTCTTCTTGTATATGGTAGGCATTAGTTGCAGTAGAGTGAGATTGTCAGTGTAAGTTTTGCCCCATTCATATAAATGGTTGTTGCTTTCTTATTATTGTGAACACAGCTTTCTCTAGGCAAGGCAAGGCAAGTTTGTTTATATAGCGCATTTCATGACATTTATCACTCTAACCAAAATGTTGAAGGATCCCTAAACCTTATCAAACAATCTCAAGTCAAGGTCTCTTTACAAGCTAGTGAATAACACCTCAAACACATAACCTATGCTACTACTACTATCGCCCTCTTTTCCTGAACCTGGTAAAGACAAATGTCAAGAAATAGTTGTTTAACAAAATAAAAAGGTAACAAGTTACACCTACTGTCTTATTGGAATACCATTTAATCAGCTGGAAATGTTATGCAATATTTTTTAACAGTTGTTAAAAAATACAGAATGTTGGCTAAAAAAAGTGACTCTGGATACACTGACATTAGGTACTAGGTGTATAGATGGCTGCTAGCCATTAGATTACAAGTACATAAAGTGGCATTTGTGTTGTATTGTGTTAGAAGTGTTATACTGAAATGAATAGTCTATGTGAAAGTAATTTCAGCTACATGACAACTTGCATTGACAAATTTAGAAGAGAACAGTAGTGGGTTGTGTACAGCTGCTATTAATTGTGTAGGTATTTAGCTGTGAGTCATTAGCTTACTGATAGATTAAACGGTACTGGAAATGAAAATGTGAATGTAATTTTTATTAGACAGACCAGGCAGGTGTTTCCATGCAACTGCACAACAACAGGTCTTTCCCACTCAGTAAGGTGACAATGTTTCGGTTATTTTGAGTGCCTATGAGCATTCACACCATGAGTTATGAAAAAATGCAATGCACTGGAAGTATATGGACGTTGTATTCATAATGGTAAGTGAAATGTATAATGCTGGACACTTCTCACCTCAATAGTTGCCATCTCTTATGTAGTGGCACCTAAACTTGGGAAAATAGCTGCCAAGGAAGCTTCTGCCCTTATCTTTATTAGCTTAGGCTTGGTATATATTCTGGCTGGTGACAATTGCAGTCAAATGTTGGTAATAAAACTTCACCTGGTTGCAATTTGCCATTAAAAAGAAGAAGAACAATGTTGTGATTGTCATTTCCAATAGGTGAACAACAGTTGTGTTTTATCTGAAACAATACTACTCTGTTGAAATTCACTCACTGCGCAAGTAAGTATATAATGTACAGATAATGTACACATAGAGACACGGGGCCACTTAGTGAGAGTAACCACAGTGACTTCAGCCTAATGTGATGTCAAATGCATATCATCTATTTCTACGTCCACACTCAATACATTGTTTTTTTTTTTAATGAGTAACTTCTGTTACATTTATAGCCAGCATCCACTTTATTCTGGGATTTTAGGATCCCTAAATCAGACACTTTTGGAAATGCTGTTTACCCTGTTAGATTAGAAACTCTTGGGCTGTGTTGTAATGTGCATGGACAAAAAGTGAGACTTTTGGAAACAATGATGCAGACACCCGCATTCGCTGCTCCCTGATTCATTGTGCTCCTATCACATGATCATTTCAAGAAGAAAACGAGAAATCAGCCTCGACAACCAACTGTTAATTCCACATTGATACAGAATTGCTGTCAATTCTGTCCTTGTTTTCTCTGTTACTAACAGTCGTGCAGTTAAATTCTAGATTTTATCATGACACTACTTACTACATTTACAGTGGGTGAGCTGTTATTCGAGCCATTTGTCAGAATTCCTGTGTCCAGTGGCATTATTGGCTCCCCTTGTCATACTCATGATATGCATTTAAAGCATCTTAAAATGGCTGGAGATTAATTCTGAAACTTTGCTTAAACAATTGTGTGGACAGAGATTAAGGTGTATTAGAGTGAAGGTAGCCTATTAAAGGGTGGACGATTCCAGAATAAATTGAAATTATCAATGAAAGTTAAATCATGAAATGAACAAGCAGATTTCATCCAGACACAGGGCTTTCCAAGACTTGAGGTGATTTGAAGTAGTTGCTGAGTCTCGCACCCGACCCCGGAGCAGGTCTATCTACATTCATATGCAGAGACACACACACACACACACATACACAGACACATGCTAGGCCTAATCCTGAGGAGCAGTAACAGTGCACCAGGCTGTGTCTTCAGATGTGTCTTGATCAAGGCAGCAGCCTTGCTCTTTGATGTCTAACATGATTAGCTTTTAGGGAAACGCTGGATCTTTCATAAAAGTGTGTTGGCGCCCTCGGCGGGGGGCCGTTTAGGGAAAGCATCACAATCAGTGCAAAGCGCACAGGGGAGGGGGAATCAACTAAATGAATTCTCTAGCTTTGTTTGTCCAAAAGGCAAGGGAAAGGAAGAGGCCATGAAAAAGAAAAAAGGATGAAAAAGAACAAAAGGATTGGACAGATGCTTATTCATTAATAGTTGTTATTCTCAGTGTGTCCACATGTGCTACAAACGAGTATGATGCATTAAACAAAGATTATTCCACAGATGCAAGGACAGTGAAACCATGTACCAAGGTTTTGTTTTCACTGCTACTGTGTGTCACAGCACTTTCAGTCATGTTCCTAACTTTTTCATCCTTAAATTTTTAACATTTAACATTAATTAAAAATAACAGTCAACACTGGTGTGACAACACTGTGTTGAAACAATAATGTGAAAAGATTTAGACAAGGTGAAAGAAGCGAACAAACTATTTGCAGCACACCTCTGCTTTGGCTCATTGTTTAGCTATGCACAGCTAGTGCTAGTGCTAGTGCTTACTTCAACTACTTCAGCCATCATAGCAGGTAACTATTTATAGCAAGAAAAAAGTAACTTTTAACCCCACTTGACACTACCAACTCCGTGCTAAATATCACACAGATATAGTAACTAGCTGGTGCACATACAGTACCATTTAGCTACTTAAGAGCCAGATATGTTCCTCAGGAGTTGGTGGTGACTGAAACAGAGCTGAAAATCTGACTCTAAATACATTGTTGTTTTTTGACCTATTAAAAACAAAAACCTATAAGCCAGTGAGGGGCCACTATACTGGTATTGACCTTATTGAGGACTTGGCTTTGTGTAGTGGCTTGAATGACTGAGATTTTTAATCATGTATAGATATACTCAAGCACATTTCTATGTACGTCAGGGTCCATCAACGTTGTTTGCAGTGATATCCACGCACTTAATAATTATTAACTTGTAACCATCAAGACATGGCACGCTACACCTTTCTTTGTACCTTTCCCTGATACCACCACCTCTGTTCAACAAATACAATTATAAGTGAACACGGGCTACTACATCATAGGCATGGACATAACATAAATAATAATAATAATAATACAAAAATGGCTCAAACATCCCCAATGTTGCTAATGTGCAACTAACATTTCATGTCTAAGAGGCAACAATGACAGCTTGTAATTGATGCCAGTTTGCAGGTATGTTTAAGTTGCTGGCTTAAGATGAACTTATCTCTAAAAATTCGAAGTAAATACATTTTTCCAGGAGTCATTCTGGCCTCATTTGCTTTATTTGGATGCTCTAATAAGTGTATTGGTGAACTATCTATCAGTTAGTAAGACTTTAGGGTTAACAGTACTGTACTTGTGTTTAAGAAGTTAGACAAAGAAGATTTTTTTTTGGTGCACAAATGTTTCATGAAGTTTACCATTTTACTGTGTAACTCATCATCCATCGCTGTTCCTCAGCAGGTTTGGTCTCAACATTGGTGAGGACATCCTCAACCCTGATGCCTGTCTAGAATTCTAGAATTCATAAGCTATAATTGATAATTAGGAGCTCACATAAAACCCTGAATATGCACCTGTTTCCTCGTCAGGCTGATCTACTCATCTAACTTGCAGCTGTGTTTACTTTGTACAAAATAATCCATTAATGGTGACATTTTCATGGGATTTATACACTGAAATGTATCTCACAATTTGTCATATCCAACTGTTTTAGGTTTACTCCTGCCTGCAACCTGACGGATGACAGAAACCAGGGTTATCTTGCTAGTTAACGCTAACTGACATGGTGAACATCAACTAATGTTACTTTCTACAGTAAAACGCAGACATGAAGGAGCAGGTTTTTATTTTAAAACCGCTTCTGGCTTGTTAGTTTTACTTACACTGTAGGTGGTGAAGAAGCTTCTGATGTCTCTTCTTTTGGTGGTGGCATGACAAGCTACAGAACATATTGACATGGGCAAGCTTACATTATGTGTGATGCTGTGTGCAATAATAATAATAATAAAAAGAAAATAGTGGCCATTGTAACTCCAGTTCTGTGAGTATGTGCGTAGCGCTCTTACGGACTTCAAGGTCTGATAGATATAATAGCCTACAAACGAGTTCCTAAAATACTGGTAGGAACAGTACTGTCTTTCCAAAATATAGGTAGGTACATGTGCCAGACCAGAGTCTGTCCTATTTGAATGGAATCCTATGGGAGAAGTGGCTCAGTTCCTTGAGCAAATAACTATGTTGTGAAAATAGTTTGTTCCATAACAGTCAGATGACCTCTGTGATGATCTTTAACATCTTATCCATAAACTAACAAATTGTGACGCCACCTGATAAGATCTAATATGAACAAAATGATTGTTTTGTGAGACAAGTGACAGTTTGAGGAGTTGTGACAGATGGAGCCTGAAGGAGCCATAATTCTGGGTGCCTATTGATTATATTGTGTTTGGTTTTGGTTAAATTATTTTTGTGATTATATTGACAGCGGGTCACATGGATATGGGCGGGGATATTAATGTCATCTGTTCACCTGTTCA
>JAPQRN010000870.1:0-14727 GCA_037367275.1 Coranthus polyacanthus | reverse complement strand
GCAGTGGTCTGCTGGGGAGGAGGGAGCACAGACTGGGACAGGAAGAGACTGAACAGACTGGTCAGGAGGGCCAGTTCCACGTCCCAAGAGCCAAAGTCTGTGGCTGGGGATCAGGTCACATGGGCCCCACCTGGCCCCTATGGATCCCTCTGCAGGTGGTGGGATTACAGGAGGGCAGGCCCACATAGGCAGTTTGGGCTGAGCCCACATCGCCCATGGGGAACAGCCACCAGCCGCTCGCTTACGAGCCCCAACCCTGGGCCTGGCTCCAGGGTTGGGGCCCCAGCTGCGCCATGCCGGGTGACGTCTCGGTCCTTGATTTGTTTTTATCCATAGGGGTCATGAACTGCTTTTGGTCTGACCCATCACCAAGGACCCATTTGCCTTGGGAGACCCTACCAGGGGCATAAAACCCCAGTAGGGTCCTAGGATCATTCGGGCACTCAAACTCCCCCACCACGATAAGGTAGTAGTTCAAGGGGGAATTTAGTGCTAGTTTAAAGTCAAAATTAAAGTAACAAAATTATTTTCTATAGGGACTTTGAAAACAGCAAGGAATGGGTGAATAAATATTAGAAATTAAAATGAAAGCTTACTGTAAAGCAAGGTTTAACGTTGATAGTGACATTGATGATGCTCATCCTCTCATCGGCAGCTAACAATCCACTGGGTTTCCCAACAACAACTGAAATAATAAGCCTTCAGAACTAACTTTTAATTACACCACTGCCTTAACCGTAAGGACAAGATTAAAACAGCCATCTGTGAAGCGTAGATCCTGGTGTTCAGATACTTATTTAAACTACAGCACACAGTGAACAGACCATCACACATGCAGATGCTTCCCAATACGAATGCTGTGTGGTACAAATGTAGACTAAATATAGAGCATACTTATTTTTTTTATTGTATTTATTGCATTGAAATCATCAACCCAGAAGTCTTTCTCTTTACTGTCAGACCTACACACCTCCCTTCCTGTTTGTGATATATTATACTATACAAAGTTAACCTAAGTGTCCTGAACGAGGCTAAAAACTTCCTGCTTCATAAAACATATATACCAACTTTGATCGAATAATATTTTTTTTGTGTTTTTATTCTTTTTCTAAGTATGAGTGTTAGAGTCACTTCTGTTCCTCTGGGTCTATGTCCGGTGTCTTCTGTTCCTCTGGGTCTATGTCTGGTGTCTTCTGTTCCTCTGGGTCTAAGTCCAGTGTCTTCCGTTCCTCTGGGTCTATGTCCAGTGCCTGTATGAAAGTACTCATGACATAAACAATGGTTCGAAAAAATACTCAAGTCTCAACAAATGTAGGGGAAATGCTGGAAACCAGACCGTGCCGATGCCATCTGAACACCTAGGGAAAACCCCGCATAAGTCCATTGAGCAACCTGTGTAAAATGAACCATTGTGTTATGTAGGGACATCAAGCAGTCACACCCCCAAATGGTCTGGTGATGACATTATATAGTGACACATTCCTCTGTGGAAGGAGGAGGTTGGGCCTTAAATGGGACATATATGCAAATGAGCTGCTGGTGGCCATGCCCTTTTGCTGTCAGTGTGAGGGACATCATTCTCAAATCATGCTAATCATGCAGGATGTTTTTTTTTATTTTGTGTCATTTCTCCTCCTGCCTGTAGGGGTACTAGTCCATCGGCATATGAAGGCGGTAGATCAGCAAAACTGCGGACACACAAACCGGCAACCAACCTATACTGTCATTAAGGTATGAGGACATGTTTGAAATCTAATGATTTCAGCACCCGAAGCAGAAATCAGAAGAAAAAGGTAAAGTGAATAATTAATCTGATTAATCTCTCGCATATTTTGCCATCCTTTACTCATATATTTGCAGTAATCATAGACACTGTAATTAATTTTCTCGAAGGAATGCAGGATTTTTAGCACAGAGGAGCAAGGCGTCAGAGTTTGGGCCTAATGAAGCAAAAACTACACAGCTATCCATTTGTGTTCCATTTTAATGAAATGACTAAACATTGCCTTGGGCTCAAACATCAGTAGAGCCATAAAGGATGCATCCCACTGACTAAAAAAGGCCTCTAACACATCTCACTACATGTACAGTTGCTGCAGTGTGTCACTGAGTTCTCAAAATCCAAAATGATGAAATTATTCTCAATATATTGCCCCAAAGTTGCACAATAATAAAACGTTTAAACAGCTCTTTGTTCTCTGTTATTGTCTCCTGTCTTCAAAGACAAACTTGATGAGCAGTCATGCATTTAGTTGAAATATAGTGCAACACCTTTGCACAAATGTTTCCTCTCTGTAAAACACTGGAAACATACATCAAGGATCTTCCAGCACCTATTTTACATTATGCAATGACAAAGTGCTGTTATTTAGTTGTTGCAATGATGTCTTTAGTGCTAATGTTGAAATATGACATTTATCATGAACTTTGCTTAAGTTTTTCCTTCCCTGAGTTGACTTCACTCCATCACTGTCTTTATCTTTCTTTATCTTTTCTGTCTTCTACCTTCGCTCCCATTTCTGATTCAGTTGGCGTTACATCACAGGTACCACTTTTGTCGTTTCCAATGCGTCCTTATCCTCAGCAGACAGGCTTGCCTTCCTCTTTTTTTTTTGCCACCTTTATTTTTTCTTCCCCTTCTGTGTCACTTCTCTTTCCTGGGCTTCAGACTCCCGCTTCCACTTCACATTCTAATGAAATCCGAAGAAAGCACAGACACCCCAAACAAGGTCCTTTAACACTGATTGCTTTAATTCTGCCTCACAGCACCACAGCAGTTCTTCACAGTTTCTCTTAACTATCACACTATCTGTACCAAACTAAATATATGTCTATAAGCGATCCAGGCCCTTCTTTCCCTCTTTCACTTGTCTCATCATTTCCAAGAATTCCCCCTAACCCTCAAGTTCCTTATTCATCTCTGTGACAATGATTCTGCCTCATGATTCATCAGGGTAATGAATATTACTCCCATTCCACCACTTACAAAAAACTTCCATCGTACAGTAGTTTTAGTAATTTTTCAACTTACATGAGTGCAGTAGATTTAACACTAGAACCACCAACAGGAAAAATCTGCAGCTGCTTTTCAGGTATGCATTACTATGTTTTAATAAAATATTAAGGCCCTTTCAGTTCATGACTTTTCCTAAAATTGTGATGTGTTTTATTACTTATTGTTAAAAAAAATCCAGATTAAAAATATGGGCATTTATAGCTATAACCTTCACTGGGTAAAAATGAGCCCTATCCACCTTATAACAGTTAGATGAACTCCTGTTTTTTTTGCAGCACGTCTGCTGAGCTAACTAATGCTAGCTTAACTACCGTAGCTTATTTAACAATGTTGTGAGATCACTTCAAAAAAATCAATTGAACAGCACAAAGGCTTATTATTACCCCCACAGTGGGAACGTTGGAAGGGTATTAATACACACTAGAGGAGGACCTGGTATTTATTAAGGCTGATATCCAGCCCAGTCAAAGCAAAGCTGGTGCCTCTTTGTCATAGGGTAGGAGGAAGTCCTGCGCCCATGTAGGGGAGATACCGAAGATTATTTAACAAAGAATCAAGATTGCAATCTGTCCAGTTTCACTGTTGATGAGAACGTAACGCTAGCTTATGGCTAATTAGCTAGGGTATCAGGTCCTTGACATCACTGAACCTTCTCCTAAGACAGTTCATGTTGTGATTCAGCAGAGAGGATTTCTTAGCTGTGATGGGAGAGACTAGTGATATATTTGGTGAGTTTGATTATTGTTGTCTTTGGTTTTGGCGATATAAAGAAGAAAAGACGGATGGTTCGTCTTCATGACAGACTGTAGAGTCTGACAGACTGTAGAGCTGCCGAAAATGAACCTTGTCTGTCGCAACACCTCAAACTGTCACTTGTCTCACAAAACCATCATTTAGTTAATGCTAGATTTTATCAGGTGGTGTCGTAATTTACTAGTCTATGGATGAGATATTAAAGATCATCACAGAGGTCGTCTGATTGTTATGAAACCAACACAAAATAGTTGTTTGCTCAGTGAACTGAGCCACTTCTCCCATAGGACTCCATTCAAACAGAAGAGTCTTTGGTCTCCCTTCCAAGACCCCAAGACCATGACATATTTACACCTGAAGATTGCAATCTTTATTCTTTAGTTCTAGAATATTTGGCCATACTATGGTAGGTAAGCTAAAAACCTGCTTATTTCCATAACATATATTAGGGTTATTTGTTGCCTCCTTGTGTCAGTAAGATTGGCAGTTTGCTATTTCCCATAGATAGTGGTGTTAAATATTTTAGGATGCTGGCTACCACAGTGTTTGGTGTTTCCCACATTGATACACACATGGATACAGGTATTAGTTATAAGCTAAAACTGCACTGACTATTCAAGTCTTCATCAAAGCACCTTCTGTTGTTATCAGCTGGTATAGTGAAAAGCAGGTCCACTACCCAGTGACTTCCTGACTGGAAGTCTTGCAAAAAACACGGAAACTGGCTGCACGCTGTGTTTATGTTCCAAAACAAGGTGGATATAAATGCACTGATTTTTGCACCATTTATGTTTAAACATTCTGAGTTGCTAGACAGTAGCATATGCTAGTGTGTGATCTGAAGACTACATCAAGTCATTTTGGAATAATGGATAAAGAGACCAATTTATGAACCATATTGTCTTCTAATATGTTCACTGTCAGTTTAGACTGATTTGTACTGTCAGTCGTGCAAAGTGATTAGCTTTCTTAAAGATGCTTTTAGTTTTCGCTTTAACCAGACGACCAAAACACAGGTGATGATTAAACAAACTCATGTTAAGACTTGAGACATTCCTTTATAAATAGAATTAAAACAATGACAGAGGACAATTTTGTGGACTAGACATGATGTAGTGAATCACGGTGGTTCTAGTGTTAACCTTTTCTTAACAAACGCTCAGATTTCAACAGAAGCTCTCTAAGTGCACATACCATCAACTATTAATATATAAAATAAGAGAGTTTATCCATACTGCTTGTTGACAGTACTGTTTGCCTTAGCAGAAGCCTGGTCAGGATGACATTAGAGCTGTGTGTTTGTTTGCTCCCTGTGGATGTCTGAAATCTAATTATGTTCAGCTCTGCACTCCCAAACATTGCTGGGACATCCCCCCCCCCCCCTGTCACATTACTGTGCTTTCTGGGATTTTGTCTCTTCCTAGAGAAAAAAAACCCCCAAAAAACACAGATGGCACATTGGCACTTATGTGTTCAGGACTAAATGGGCCATGAACATTTTGGCCTGACCTCTTGCAAGAGTGCACATCCCTAAAAAAGAAAAATGTGTGTCACCTTTTGCCAAAGCCACACAATGCCTTTCTCTCCCATAGCTCCTTTTTTGTCTGTCAAGGCAGTGGAGGATTTAATTTAAAAACTTGCCGCAGTTCTCATCAATGAAACTTTTCGAAGTCAATAAGCCGCGTGCCAGCGTGACATCAAGTTCTAATAGTCAAAGTAATTTGCTGTTACATATTGTGACTCCACAGGGAGACTTCAAAATGGACATATGGACAGAGACTGCGAGACTGTGAAAGTCATTGCAATTAGTTCTTTTCCTTATTGAGCCCATCAGCAGCTTGTCAGTGCGCCATTTCATTGCCATGCTCTCAGCAGGATAGAAATAACAACAAAGACACTGGAGTGGGTATCAGCAGTACCTGTCATTTCACTGGATTTGACAGGACAGCGAAATGCTAAATGTTATGGCTAAGTGATTTGTAACACACAGAGAAGACACTATTGTGCTCTCTCTGAAATTTTGTTAAAAACTGGAGAAAAGTCACTCTCTTAAAGCCCCGCTCACGTAATCTCAAATAAACTATTCTAAACTTACTATGACAATCTATAATAATGATATAATGGCCTTAATCTGCCTTTATACTTGTCTTTAAAATGTGTATGATGATGGTTATGATTTAGTACTCAAGGTACTAGTAAAGTTACAGAACAACTGCAGCCTTGGTTAATTATTAAAAGTCTATGTTGACTTGAAGCACAAGGCTATGTTTACTTTATCAATATTTAATGAAAACTACACTATTTCCTCTTATTCTTTAAGGACTAGTAAATGATTTTGCAGGAGCAGCTACAGGAGCTATGAACACCACCCGTCACATACATTACAACACTTAAATATGATATGGTTATAGCATTGTGTAATACAACAGTATTGTGATATACATGTTTATTTTGTCATTGAGGGTTTTTACTTGTTACTTACATCCAGATTGCATCATCAAATCAGACACTACAGGTGTTTTTCTTGTTATATCTTAAACGTTAATTTAATCTTGTTGCGTCTTGTGTTTTTTTTACATCCTTTAATGTCCTTTACATCATTTTCATCTTGCCTTGATTCATCTTGATGCGCATCTTGATGCGTTTTTTTGTCTCATTATGTCATTTATGAATAATTCAAAACCACAAATAAACGTGCGGTTTCCTCACCTTTCACTCAGGACCAAATATCTATGTCTTTAAACTGGAAAGAAATAATGATTTCACATATACTGTGATCATTTTCAATATTGACTGATTATGAACATTTTCATCGTAAGATTTTTGCCCAGTCTATATGGCAAACGATGGTCTATACAGACGATATGAAACCATATATGACATGTTTCTTCTCGATGCCTGAGTATAACTCAATATTATTCTGCTTTAGCTCTGGTTTGGTCCATCTTTTTTAATGTGACAAGCAGGTATTGTACAGAGGGTTTATAAGGGCACAGTGAAATAAGATTGAAATGGCAATGAACTGAAATAGTAAAACTGTGCATCATAAACCCAAAACAAGGTGCTCAGACATGCGAAGATTTGAGAAGAGCCACAGAATTATTACCTTTTGTGGTTATGTCAGTGCAATAATTGCAGTAATATGTTCCTTCTAAATGTTTCTTTTTCTTTTCAAAAACATCCATCAGTATACAAATATTATTTTTAGATTACATGGCTTGCTCCTAGCATACAGTGTTTTCAGAAGGAGCTTCAAAATTCTCTCTAAACTTGCTGTCATTTGAAGATTGTAGAGCATCTTTTAGGATGTTGATGACGATTTTTCCAGATTCAACTAATAAAAAGAGACAGTAATTCTTGTAAATGGGAAACTGCATTTACAAGAATTACACCTTTTTTAATAAGGAAAAGCAGAAGTCTTCAAAATGTTTATGAGGAGATGGTAGGATTCCTTTATAGACAACTTGACATTATGACAACAAAGTGCATTTTTGCAAGACTTCTTTACAATAATCTCCAAAAACACAATGTGTTTAAGAAGCATCGTTGTAAAAGGAACACTCGGGGTACTGTATGTTATGACCCTGTGTTAAAAAGGCGTCGTATCCGTTCTTGTGACACAAACGCTCATCATGTCATACCGCCTGATAAAAGCCTTCTATTTCGTCAACAGACATGCTAACCTTTCTCACAGTTTGACATGCAGAGGAGAGCCAGCATGGCATGTTAACAAACACCATGACATGTGGATTATTTCATGGTGATCTTGGCCCCTCTTTCGCACATACAACATGCATTACAGTAGCTGCATATTTCATACTCCAGTACATCTCTCTCACCGAGTGCATCGACGTGTTCAGTGTATGGACTCACATTTCAAGTCTGGGGTACGTGCTGGGAAAGAAAAAGCTGCACAAGTGAATGACTGTGTTTCAAATGCATTAGTATAAATATATTTTATCTTGACTTTGTCAGAAGACATCTTCACAATAGTGTATAATTAACTTACAAAAGACAGTACAGCTCAATAAATTTGTTCAATTGCCAAAGCGAATATTTTCATTTCATAGCACTCATAATTGGGAAACAAAAAGAGCCAAATGAAATGCATTTACAACCTTAAAAACCTCTAAACATCCACCAGGTCACCAGCAACACATTTTAGGGTTAGAGTTACAGTTTGAGCCATGTTTAAACTGATGTAGTTCAGGTTGTGTTTCAGTTAAACACAGAAAGATGCTCCCTTTCAAATGATGTCTTTCACTTGATATAAGCCTAATCCTAACCTAGGGCTGTGCGACATGGCCAAAAACATTATGATAAAAATGTCCATATCAGCCGATATCGCTAATTGTCTAAATAAATGTCAGGTCACCGAAAGTTGAAGAAGTCAGATGGTTATTTGTGGTTTTTATAGTTATTCATAAAAGACACAACAATGACATAAAAGATGCAACAACACAAAAATTACATAAAAGTAAAGTGATGTAAAAAACGTAACGAGATGAAAATTATGTAAAAGATGTACAAAATGCACATCTTGTAGTCAACACTGAAACATTTTGTAAGTGTTGTAAGTGTGTAATGTGACTGAAATAAACCCAGTCAAAAGAAATGTACATGTTATCATAATAATCATTTTCATGGAAAATGACCACACTATGATAGAAAAAACATAGGCTGATATAAAATGATATCACAGTGATGATCAGTATCATTTCATCAGCCAGCTCTACCCTCAGTCCCCTCCTACCATGAAAGGAGTGGACGTTAAAAGGTCAAAACTTGAATTCTGAATTAATCTCAACCTAACAAGAGCCAGTAAAATATATTTCCATTCAGCTGCTGTACATGTAAAGTGGCACCTCCCTGCTCTTGCATTTAAATTTAAACCATCTGCTTCAGTAATGTCAGAATCATCAAGCCTCTGTCTTTTTTTTTTTTTTTCTGCATCCTTTTTCTTGACCTCTCCCCCTGCGGTCACATTCATAGCTGTCCACAGTTTCAACCACGCCGGCCCACGATGTATGCACTGCACTCCCTCTGATACTGACCCTCACTCTGGCTTCTCATTAAGCAGACAAAGAAATCACAGAACATATGGAGAGCATATGGATAACTTTGTCTAAAGTCACTCACAGCATGGTTGATAGTTTTATTTTTAGCATGTCGGAGTCAAGAGTCACAGGTTTACAGATTCAAAGCTGACTACACAGTCTATCTCCGTGCTAGATTCTTTTTTTTTTTTACACAGTGATTGAAACTATGAATGTGTCTTAAGTTTAAACGATACACTAGAAGTTACTAAAACTTCGAGACGGCTGTGACATGAACTGTTAAGAGTTTTACAGATGTACAAGTTCCTATAGTGGTTCACGAAAAGGGCACGTGTCATCAAAATGAAGCATAGCAGGCGGCATCATACTGTCTGGTAAATGACCCGTGTAATAGCTGAGATGGCTAAAAGACGGGCTCCAGAACTACTATAGGACCAAGATGCAGTCTTTTTTTCTCTCTAGCCGACTATTGCTCACTTTACAGGCAATCGACATGGACAGCTTTAAACAACCTCTACCCCCTAAAGCTGACTGCACAGGGATACTGTTGGATCCAAACTGGAAGTTATTAATCCGAAGCCTTGACGTATCCTTGGATCTTGGATTTGACCAAATTAGGACAGTCTCCAAAGGTTAGCAGCACTTCAGAACCAGCTAATATTGACCCCTTACTGGGAGGGCGAAAGCATTTCATCTAGCTGATGAAAGAATGATGACTTTGTCCTCTTTAACAACCTTCGCGAAGAATCATGAACGCAATAATTCCAGGCTGTCCATGAATCAACCAGGAAGGGCTTTCAGCTTTAGTGTCATATTTAAACCAAATTATGATTCTAGAGAACATCAACTAAATTACATCTTCTCTGAGCTATATCTCAAAAAGTTAGTGAGCTAGATTACTAAAATTAGACATTCCCTCTGTCAGCTTCCTAACAAGATCAAGGATTGAGTCTTCTATGTTGTGAGGATGAATTCCTTATCTCAGAACCAATTAATGGCAGAGTCTTGAATGACGTTCACCACGGGAAACGTGTGCACACGACACTTTTGACACAGCATGACAGTTTAAGTGAGTCCCTTTTTAGACTGGATCAAAGCAGAAACTCCACAGGGCTCCATGTGTTCTTTTACACACATTGAAGCATCTTTAGATATTTTAATTTCTGAATAGTAAAGTACATGTAGTTGGTGATGATGGGTGCACGAATATCTCAATGAAGTCCCTCTCTGCTCAGTTATAGAACCATCAAGGCCATGTTTTGTGTTACTTGTCATATACCCTTTGCTACTGTGATGTCTAGAAAGAAACAAGGACAAAGAAACAACGGATATAGTTAATGATGGCTGAGAAGACAGGACTTATTTTACTCCAACGCTGTTTTTTTTTACAATACTGTAATGAATTCTCTTTCATTCTACATTTCCTCACATCATCTCATCGGTCAGGGACAGCTGTGTTCTTTATCTCAGACATCAGAGCCGGAGTTATGAGAATTTTAATTTACAGAATCATGTCATCTGAGTGTACGGTTTGATGGCAATTTCCTGCAGGACATCTCTTTCAGCTGCTCAGTATACTACTCAGTGTTACAAGATTTCATCCGATATGTGGTACTAACACATGTGTTTGTCTAGTTGGGGTTTCTGTCGAGTTGCTGTAATGCGTAACGAACCTGGAGGCACCAAAACAATCAAAATGACACATATTAAGTCAGATATACCCCAGGACATTTGTATGATTATTTCATCAAAGTAGGCTTCTATCAAATTCCCCTTAAACTATTTAACAGCTGCGGTAAACTGTATGTAGGACATATTTTTGACTGATAATTTATACTGAGAAGACAAGAAAAACACAGATAGCTAAACAAGCTCAGCCTTAAAGCCCAATCTCACATTTTACCTTCCTTACACTAATTGTATGAAATAAACAACTTATCCGGTAAGGGCATGACTATCTGCGAGTGTACTCATGCAATCAGGGAATTTGTGTCATCTTGGTGCCTGAAAACTCGTATATGAAATTCCCCGAACAGACTTTGCCACTCAGCTCATTCACCATTTAATATGTGTTTGATGTGAAGTGGTGCGTAAGTGTTTCCATGAGTCTTTTTTTTTCTGTGTGTGTGCAGTGTGTTTCACAGGATGCTCTGCAAACAAGCACCCGATGCTTGAAAGAAATGCACTTGTAGCAACTTTTGACTGATTCTTCTTTGTGAAGTAATCAAACCGCGTTCTCTTTTAGTCAAGCGGCTGCAAATAAACTGAGCTCTCTTTGTGTTTAATTGGTGTAAGAAGAATTTAAAAAAGGCTCTGTTCCACTTCAGTATTTAAGATTTCTAATGACCATTAAAAAATGTTAAATTAAAAAAAGAAAACACATTTGTATGCATCTAAAGCATACAAAATGAAAAATTCTATCCAAAGTCTGCTGGAACTTTAGCTTGTCCTTTACCTACTTGCCAAAGAACAACTAGTAAAAGTAATCAGATGTCCAAAACATACTTATTGCTATCGATGTGGATTAGTTTATATTGGTCTGTGTTTGTTTGACATGTTCAAATAATGCATACACACAATTTTGCAAAGTCACTGAATAAGTCCATCCTGTTGCCAGATGGAGGATTGCCATTGGATGAAATCAGAACTCTGGCTAAAGTTTTGAAGGGTTTCATCTACAATCTAGCTCATGATTTAAAAAAGTGAACATTAATTTGAGAGAAGTCATCTTTCCAGCCGGAAGCGGAGCCAGACGTTGTAAACATTCAGGGCTAAGCCCAACCCTCAGTGGTCCAGGTCTATGCACCCCCATACGTAACCCGTTAAAAACCTCTAAACATTAACCAGGTCACCAGCTGCACATTTTAGGGTTAGATTTACAGTTTGAGCCATGTTTAAACTGATGTAGTTCAGGTTGTGTTTCAGCCACGTGTTAAACACAGAAACTAGAAGATGTTCCCTTTCAAATTATGTCTTTCACTGTATCTTTCACTTGTTATAAGCCTAACCCTAACCTAGGGCTGGGCGACATGGTCAAAAATGTTTTCATGATATAAATGTTCATATCAGTCGATATCAATAATGTCTAAATAAATATCAGATCATTGAAAGTTGAAGAAGTCAGATGGTTATTTGTGGTTTTTAAATTATTCATAAAAGACACAACAAGATGGAAAACGACATAAAAGATGCAACAACACAAAAATGACGTGACCCCCATAAAAGTTATTTTACAGCCATTCAGGGTTTAGGCTCTGGGTCCGGATCCTCCCTCAAGAGAAACTTTGTGTTGAAACTATAAACTATGCACTTTATTGTAATTTTGGGCTGATATCATCGCTATATGTAGACATGAGTTTTTTTAGAGCAAGCAGAGAATGCTCAGCAAAGTATATTTGGTGCACAGGCGCCGGTGCAGTTAGAGAGAATGAGGGAGCATGATTTGAGTTGAAGTTATTTTAAAAACCTAAAGGATTCAGGGCTTTTGAGAAAACATTCAGAGCTTGGGCCCAAGGCGCCACCCCTCTGCTCCGCCTAGGCTTTCCAGCATGAAACTTGGCTGCTCTGCATGCCCAACCATCGTCCAAACTTTCCACCTCTCTCCATGGAAGGACAAACTACTTCCTCAGCTGGCACAAACCCAGGGACTGAATGTTAACAATTCTGACCTGTGGAATCACAAAATGTACAATTCTTAGGATGTTGGTCTGGCTGAATCTATGTGGGAGGCTAAAATGGACCGAGTATGAGGACATCTTTTGAAAATAAAGACCTTGAATATCTTACATCGTACAACTGTGTTCAGGGCCGCATGCCTGATTTTAAACCTGATAGTAGAAGATGATACATTATGGACAAATTAATAGGCATTTTAGAAGACAAATGAGACAATTGTAGCAAATGGGTAATGGCTCATTATATTGCAGGGTGATTATTCAGTGGAATTCAATTTAAGGGAATTCAGCCCAGAGAGTCATTACCACCATAGTTAGTCCTCAGTGTGCAATTGCACTGCCATGCATGATGAGAAAAATACCCTAATTCAATGAGGTGACCAGGGGGTCAACCAGGGTCAACGCACACAGAAAAACAGTTGCTACTGTGCACATGGACGTCAGCTTTACAGAGGACTGTAAGTGGGAATTACGTACCGGAGTAAAATGAAAATTCACTAGGCCACCACTTAATGTTTACATCTATTACATTTGCCTTGCTAACTAGCTGGATTAGTGGTAAAAGAAATATCAAGTCAACCTTGAGGCAGCCAACATGGGGTAATTTACATACGGTAACGACCAGCTGAAGTCAGATCATGACCTCAAACAGAAAGCGAAAAAGCCTCCAAATTTAAAATACAGCCCCGAAGATGCATGTTCCACCTGAAGTCTCTGTTAAGTAAAAATTTAATACAAAGCCAAGAATTAATGAAGGGCAAGTTTAAGTCAAATAAACAGCCTTCAACATAATGATAAATATGTATTTGCCTTTAAGCTAAGGACACCTGTAGCTAACGCAAGTCTTTGAACTTTCTTTTTAAGTTGCATTATTACATAGAATATTCTATGTAATGAGGGATTTCACTCTGCCTATAATTTAAATGAAGCGTCCCACTGTAAAGCTGTCCGAGGGCAGAGAAGAAAAGGAGCTTCCTCAGCTTGGCAGAAGTAAATGATGGGTTTATGATGTATGGGTAATGGAGTGAACATTACCTGCAATTTGTTTCTCCACTGTATAAATGCATGAAAAGATCCGGTGCCCTCATCCTCATTCAGATGGAGCCGATTTCTGTCGGGGCCAAAACTTCTTTTATTATCTTCCTTTTAAGCTTCAAGGCTTCTGTCTATGTTGGTAAGGAACATCTGTTTATTGAAGCTTAATATTAAGGTTTTAGAAAAGTACACTAAATTCAGTATAGTTGTACAAAGCTGTAGTTGATCTGCAGTCTGACACATAGAAAGGAGACTTTTTTTTTGGTATATCAAGATACGCATATTATTTTTTTTAGGAATTTACGGGTTTGGGACATAAATTGTAGTCACAGATGACATTTAATTTAGATGTAATATATTAAAGGTCAAGTGTCAAGATTTAGGAGGAACTAACTGCAAAAATGGAAAGTAATATTCATAATTATGTTTTCTTTTGTGTATAATCACCTGAATATAAGAATTGCTGTGTTTTCGTTATAGAGCTGTTTATCTACAGAGGAATAGGTCGCCTTTCACGTAGTGCTACAGAAACACAGAACAGACTTTTTTTTGTTTCATAGTGGGTAACTTAAGGTGCATTGTGTTTGAGTGTAGACCAGATTTAAAGGTCCCATATCTTAACACTATCTATCGATACCATGCATATGTGTATATTAAAGATTTATGAAATGGTGTTGACACAAATAAGAGCAAAGATTTGATTTTTCCTCACTTTTATGATGCTTCTCTTTATCTCTGCCACAAACAGTTCGCAACAGCAGAATTCTCAACAGGTGTCAACAATTATCAGTTATTAATGTGCTGTACACATCCAAAAAGACTGAAGATAAGTCAAAATAAGTCTCCAAAAGTCAAATCCATCCACTGGTCAGTAACATTTCTCTCCTTTGGAGGCTGTGCAGTAGTTTGGATTCACTGAAGCAGGAATAATACACTTTTCATAGATAGTTTTACCAACATGGTCACTGTTCTATTGCTAGTAACTGATGGGGCGGGGGTAACACATTTTAAAAAAATGCCTTGAATATGATTGGTTATGGATATTGTTCCTGCTTACTACATCACAAGCAAAGGATTTTCTAATTGTCTTGTTTTGTCTGGAGGACATCTTGTGCTGGAGACACTAGAGGACTGACAGTACTGAGCAAGTTCATATTTTCACAGCTTTTATTTTACACCACAGAGTTTATAT
>JAPQRN010000869.1:0-14728 GCA_037367275.1 Coranthus polyacanthus | reverse complement strand
AAGCTGTGCGTGGAGGTGAGCCTGACTATATCTAGACGGTACCTCTCAACCTCCCACACAAGCTCAGGCTCCTTCCCTCCCAGTGAGGTGACGTTCCACGTCCCAAGAGCCAAAGTCCGTGCCCGGGGATCAGGTCGCCAAGGCCCCCAACGTCGACTGCCACCCGATCCACATTGCACCCGGCCCCTATGGATTCCTCTGCAGGTGGTGGGCCTACAGGAGGGCAGGCCCACGTCGCCAGTTCGGGCCGAGCCCGGCCGGGCCCCGTGGGCAAAGGCCCAGCCACCAGGCGCTCCAGGGTGGGGCCCCAGCTGCGCCATACCGGGCGACATCTCGGTCCTTGTTTGTTTCCTATCCATTGGGGTCATGAGACTATCATAGCTTTTATTATTGTTATTATTACTCTTTATGTGTTTTATACACCTGTGACACATACAGAAGGAAAGACACTCATATCCATCAATATATATCTCAACAAATATTTATATATAAATATACCTACATGTACTATATACTATACTAACTTGTACTAATAAAAGTTAACTGGGATGAAAAAAAAATATAGAGAATTGGCTTAATTTTTGACAATAAAGGTTTAGGTCTTTATTCTTTTGGTGTGTGTATGTGTGTGTATGTGTGTGTGCATTGTGGGCAGCCTCAGCATTTCTCAGATCCAAGTAGGGGAGGGGTCTCCAAGGGCAAAAAGTTGGAAAGTACTGGGTTAAAGGATTATAAGAAAGGTTGTAAAAAAAAAAAAATGCTTTGCTTATTTTATGTGTCTAACATTTAGACACTAAAGAAGAATGAAGGACTTGGCAGTAAATGATATGAGTTGGTGGGTGTGGGAGTGATAATATGACCTATGAAGAAGGTATCTATAGTACACAGAGGCTGCAGAGCCCCACCCACACTGCATCCAGGCCACAGGGGCAGGTTCAGAGGTACAGAGGTAGTGGAGGGTTGGCGCCAGACGTGCGGCCTGGGCCAGACTCAGGGTGTCAAGTTGGCCCTGTCAGCAGTAAACAATCCTTGCTCTCAGTGGGAAGGCACCTGATTCAGACACTATAAACCTACCATGGTGGACTAGTACTATAAAAAAATCAAAATAGTAAATGGACTTTGTTTCACATAGAGTCTGCATCCTGACTTCAGTAAGTGGTTAAGTTTACATAGCAAATTTACAAGCATTTAGGTTAGGATTAGAAAAAGTTGATGGTTTATAAATAGTCGGAAATACACTAGACTAACATTATTGTCTTAAAATGTAACTGGCTCACTTGAATCGACTGTTTGTTGCAATAAACAGGACAGTTCTTGCATTTTTGGAGTTTGTGCGGCTGGTCAGAAACAGTGCCAGTAATTTGTGCCCCCCCCAGGAGAGAGCAGAGGACACAGTAGAAAATGGACTGTTTTGTTTCTATTGATGATGCTGGTGAAATGTCAGATTCAGCTCTGAGGAATGTGCTTGTTGTAGCATTTTTTCCTATCACAGTGTCACAAACATACTGTATTGGGCTCTAATTCTGGTAAAAAAAAAAAAAAAAAAACAGTGACAAAAAAACGGTTAAGACAAATTGGGAATAGTCCTGATTCCTGTGTGGAACTAGAAAGAAAAAGGAGAGTGAGGAAAGGACGGCTGAAAAAAGGTCACAGTCCCCACAGAAGAGGAATGAAACAAATGGATTTGAAATGCTATTTGATGCTATGAGGTTTTGTAGCAGAGACTAAGAGTATGGAGCGTGTGGTGTTTTGGTGCTGGGCGTCTCTCCCCATAGGCCTGCTAGGGGCTTCGCTTTCAACACAAGTCTGTCAAGCTGTACAACACAACAGCAGTTCTGAGTTCAGAGCTGAATCCAAGACAGCAGTGCCTCTTTATCCCCCAGCTAATTACCTGCAGGGTGACCGTATGCTTATTAAAATTCCCCCAAAAAGTTCTGAGTTGTTTTTAAAACATAAAAGGCAACAAGGAACCAAGGGAGTTTAAAGCTGAGGAACAAACTGGCTTGAAAGATCCCTGTTTTTGAGCATTTTGGACAGAGAGGAAAATTATGAAAATGGTCCACAGGGAGAAAAGTGGAGGCCTGACATTGCACTAATCTGGTGTAAAATTGGCTGAAATTGTGAATTCTGAAATAAACAAAGCAAGTGTGAGAAGTGATGATGCTGCAGTCGACTGTAATGAATAATTCCACAGTCTGTTTTTTATTCTATTCAGTGGGAGATGCTCCTTGTCCTTCTGACTGACTCTTGTAATTCAGACCTGGTCTTCAGGTGTATGGTGAGTACAACACATCCTCATGCAAAAATGACAGAATAGGTCAATTACCAATCACTCCCAAAATGACAAATATGCAACATTTGAAATTTGTGAAAACAAAATTCCATTGTGTTACAAAATACTGCATAAATATATGTTTGATAAATTAAATCATTTGTTCCAACTGTTGTTAATAATTATTTAAAACCAGCCCTCCTACAGCACACCAAATGCTCTGGGTACATTAAGGCACAAAAACAACAATTTGGTAAGTGTTAGCGAACAAGAGTTGGGGAAATGGCTAAAAGAAGGTTATATAACAACTGTTACAAAAATAATCTTAAATCCACAAAACTTCCCAACTAGTGTCCTCTAAGAGTTGTCGCAATTTAACAATCACTTATTCTTTATTCATACAACAGCAAGAGGTTGCTATAATACACACAGAGCTCCTGAATCAGCTGGAACTCACCATGTTGCGTATGTCTCTCCAAAACTGACTTTCAGTTCTCTTTCAGTTTTCATTTTTTCTCATCATTGTTGCTATTGCTTGACTCCATTTCCTCATCTCAAAGTAATGATCTTTTTTATGACAGTGGAACAGTGCAACACAGATAATTCACACCTGACATAATGCAGATTTTCAATTTGTCTGCACCACAGGAGTGGCTTTTACAGTTTATATGGTATGGTTAGGTTTAGACACAAAAACAACTTAGTTAGGGTTAGGAAAAGACTGTGATGAGTTACAAACATAAAAACAGCATTTACTTACGAAAGAACCAGTGTTCCATGGACATTGGCATGTGGCAAGAGATTTGTGAATATGTAGGCTACTTGATTTCACTGCTGTGAAAATTCTGAAATCCATCCCAATAACAGCATGAAAACAACATGGGTCAATCTGTGAAAGGACTTAAAATTACCCATGTTTACCTCTTGCGATCATTTGTGACCTTTCTGACAATGGCGAGATCATTCCAGCTACATAATAGACTACAGGCATTTGTCCATGCAGTCACACAGCAGCTCTATTCCTTTTTAGATATGCTGTTTTGTATTTTCATTGTAATCGAGCCACTCAGTGGATGTAACTGCAGTGACTTCGGCTCACGTTTGTACTCTATTGTTGTTTTTATGGTGATAAACAAGCGAGAAACATTTCTTCCATTTAAAGGTCGGTGTGTAAGATTTAAGGGGATCTAATTACAGAAATGTAATATAGCAATGTTCCTACTTATGTTTTCATTTTGTATAATCATACAATAATACGAATTTTTGTGTTTTCATTATGTTAGAATGAGCCATTTATATCTACAGAAGGTAGCAGGTTGCCTCCACAAAGTTCCATGTTGCACTGCGATGTTTCTAGTAGTGCAGAAAGAATGGTGAGTCATATCCAGTGTTACCATCACAATAATGTTGTATAGTGTTGCAGGGAATAAAATATAAAACTGCTGAAATGTAACACTGACTCTAACAAGGGCCAGTCTGCAACTTCATCAGTAGATGTCACTAAATATTACACATGGACCATTAAAGTTTCACAGAAACGCTCTTCCAGACTCATTAACTGAATCCGTTGTTAGTTCCATACACTCTTCAGTGGCTGTGACATAAAACTGCTAATGGCATTTAAAGAAAACTCCTGTCCTTTTCTGTGTAGGCCACACACTAAACTCCATGACAAGATTTATTTATCCTAATGAAAAACCCTCTCCACAATGGGCCTTTCACAATGACCCTCCAACCTTACAAAATATATGACAGCGGTGTTACACTTATCTCTTGCAAGCTCTTTATGAAAGAACCAGTGATTTATTACTTTGATCAAAGAAACTGTGGTTTACAATTAATTTCATGTAATAGTTCTTTAATACCACAGTTAAAATATGTCCCTTTAGTGATAGGGCCTGCATGAATTAGAATTAATTCCTGTTTAATTGTTCCTGTATTTCAGTGGCTGGGCTGAGGTAATTTATTTCCCGCTTAGGATGAGAGATGGTCGTCAGCCGAGGCTGCCAGGGGAGGAGTGGTTAATTGCAGAAGATTGCCTTATCTTCTTGTAATTATGCCTGTCTCTTTGGAGTTCCCTGGCTCCAAATGGCCAATCGATACAATCAGAGCACAGGACACGAAGGAGGAGACCGAGATGTGGGTCCCAGACCGGACTTTGGGTTTATGGAAGTCTATGGTTTCGGACCACAGATAGCAGGGGCTTAGAGACTCATTCATATCAAAGACATGGAGTAAAATGCTTTAGTTGGGGTAGTTTTGGAGGAAGAGATTAATTTTCTTTCATTAACTTCTCTAAAGACAGAACAGTGCACTGGTGCTGTGTGTGACAACAACTCGGTACCTTTGTCTGAATGAGAAAATTTCATGGCCCTTTGTGTTCTGTGTAGGTTTGATTTATTCAGGTCTGATTAAACCTGAAAAATATTCTTAAAACAAAAGAAGATATGAAAAACAGAAAAATTAGGCTTTTTGAATGGTCTTGGTCCTAAAGAAGTTGGAATGAGTTCAGGTGTTCTGCTGGTCGCTGAACACTTTGTACTCACTTTTTGTGATCTTTCAGAATCAGTCAAATTAAGGACATATTGTTAACGACCCAATATACTGAATATAAAATGGATTTTTTCAATTAATCACTTGATAGTTTGGTCTATATAATATCTAAAATTGGTGAAAGCGTGTTTGCCAATGCCAAAATCTCTTGTTTGGTCCACAACCCACATATATTTGGTTTACTGTGATAGAGGAGGAAACAAACAGGAAAATATTCTCCAACCAATTATCGATTAACAAAACAGTTGTTCATTATTTGAATAGTCATCAAGAACTAAACTGAGACCTGGTCAGGATTAAGTAAAGTATCGAGATTGAAGCCAAGACCACCTGCATAGCACAGCAAAGGGCATTATGGAGACTTGGGTGCTAGATTGTTTCAGTAAGCCAAGCTAAAGCCAGCTTCAGTTTCTTTTGTTTTTTACAAAATGGATAAAATTCTATGTCAAGTTTCATCTATCAGCTCTTAAATCAATAGCTCAAATATTACGTTTTCATATGAAATACTACAGTTAATTGTCAGTTTGAATCCATTTTAAAATGTCACATTAAGTTGATTTGTGTTATATCCTGTTAAGATAATGTTGAATCAAACATCAAAGAAGCAGGAACTTGATGACTATTAATTCTAAGTCTTAGCAGCCGCCTTTTCACTCAAATTGGCAAATATAGAACTACTACAAATATGCACCTACTGCTGATCTCTATCAGCAACTTCTCATATTGAAGTTTGAAAAGCACATAAATTTACATTTTCTTTTGCACTCTTCCTGAAAATTCAGTTTTACATTTGGAATACATTTAGATGGAAACTGGATGGATGGAACTAATTATATTAGGAGCCAACGGTACATTTTATACATCAAACTCCCTTCATGTAACATGTCTGTGAGAGACCAGTGACCTTAGCAGGGACAGCTCAGTCAGAATCGTGGGATTTCATGTCAACCCCATAGGGTCAAGTGGAAATTAACACAGTGTGGAGCTCAATACTGCATGGTGGGAGGTAAATATTCAAGCAAGCAGCAGTGGTCACATTCTACTGTTTACTCCACTGGCTTCAAACTGTCACTGTGTTGGGCCTGATGGGAAATGGCAAATGTTAGTGAGGTGTGTTGGAAGGTAGAGAGTTTCCTGAAAATGAAAGAGTCTGCATTAAAGCACTTCATGATGCTGATATGTTTTCTTGTTTTTATGACAGGTGGTCTAATACATTTGTTAAGCACTGTATATTATAGTAACTGAGACAGTGTAGTCAAAAAACAATTTAAAAATGTAATTAAATCAAGTCATCTGTAAATTATTTACAAAATAGTCAGTCTATCTTCAGTCTCGTCTCCTGTCATTGACTAAAATGTTGTACAGTCTGATGCACTGGATGAAGGGTGGATGAAGGATCTTCTGTAACGTTCAGTCCTGCATCGTAGTGAGGTGAGTTGTCCTCTGCAGCTGCTTTTCTGATTGGATATAATGTCAAGAGGAAGATGATCTGAATTGTCCTAACCCTAACCCTAAGAGACCCTAAGTCTGCTGTGTACAATGTGAATGTGAACACAGTTACTCATCTTGACAAATTGTGGCCTTCTTGTCAGGTAGTCTGTGATTCAGTTAACAAAGGAGCCACCCCCATCCCTTTGAGCTTTTCTCTGAGTAAGGAGGGATGGATTGTGTTGAATGCACTTGAAAAATCAAAGAACATAATCCTCACATAACCACCAGACTCATCCAGGTGAGAGTAGGCACGGTGTACCATGTAGAGGACAGCATCATCCACTCCAATGTCTTCTTTGAAGGTAAACTGGTGTGGTCTACATTCATTACTCATCTAGTTAACATGGTTGGAAAATGTTGTTGTGTAGTGGGTACAGTATCACAACCAATGAACCAAATGAAAATTAACTAATGGGATTACTTTTCATTCTTTCCCATTTTCATTCTTTAAAGTTTTCTTTGGTTTTTAAAATTGGACAGTTTACCGGCGACTGTATGTAGGCTACAGCAAGTTATATGAGAGGAGAGAGTGAGACTTAAATGGAATTTTGGCATAACTGTTGCCTATAATGTTGGTATATAGGGTAAAAATGCCATCTGGTTCCTGTTACTGTAGCTGTCGCAATACACTACACAACGAATAAGATTCAAACCACTAAATGTCACAGTTTGCAGTCAGACACAAAGGTAGACTAGTGTTGCGTGTTTCCTTTTTCCAATTTTGACATCTTATTAGCATTTAGTTAGCTATCTTAACTTTGTCTGGATGACTTTGTAGTTTGGCCTTTGGTATGTATATGTGAAGACCCTGTAAACCACCCACTTGTAAATTGTACATGGATATCCAAGGATTTGAAATGTTTAAATTGCTGACAGGTGTCTGTACTAACACCAAACACCAGACAGACACCAACATCATTATGGGTGGCAAGCTGTCAAGGACCTTTGACCATTCTATATCTCCTAGTTTGTAAGGATCACTGTTATAACTCCGTTTTTGAGATGTTTTGTTCCCTTGCCTCCTAATGCCAACTTTTTTGTAATTTGTAAAAAAGTCTTAGCCAGCCAGTGTCCAGCTGACACCAGCCAGTGTCAGCTGGTTTTAACTCTGGTTAATGTTAACTTGCTGTTAGCATGCTAGCTAATGTTACTTGCTGTTAGCTCCCTTTCACTTCAAAAAACAAAAATATCTATTTCATGATAAATCTTACATTTTACGAAAGTTAGGCAAAGTTAACATTCAAATTCATTGTCTATAAATCCCTAGATATAGTAGTGAGAGGAAGTAGTATTTTTGATATTAGGTTCTGATACAGATTGGGTAGTGAAAAGGCCTGTTTAATTACACCCATTTTCAAGGAGACATAATCATCCCCTTTCGTTCTCCCTCTCTCCCTCTCTCACACTCATAGACCCATGAACACACACACATTAATTCACCGTAACAAATGTATGTTTCACAGCTGCCTCAATGAGTGTTTCCTAAAAAGTTTGGCTCCCCATTTGTCTTTTGAGTGAACTTGAGAATCTCAACCAAAGCTTTAAAGAGCCTTAGAGGACAAACTGAGATCAAAAATCTTTAAAAAACCAACTGGGACTCTGGCTAGCTCCTTTTGTCTCATTTTTCTTCTCCTCTCCTCTTTCCTTTTATTTTCTTGAAATATATGTTTGTGTTTTTTTTAGTAATTTGTTTTCTTCCATCTTGGTGTTTAAAGTTCAGATCACTTGATTTAGGATGAGAGGATTGTCTCTGTTTCTTGATGTGTCCTTGATGATATGGACAGTCTGTGCAGTGTCTGTAAGAAGAGCCCATTGACTTGTTTTGCTTATTAGTGATGATTCCTGAATCATTTCCTGGAACAGAAGCACAAGCCTCTGAAAGAGAGATAAAAGTGCTCTGGACTAAATTTCCATCACCTTGCTATGAGCACAAATACATGCAAATGCAAAGCAGTTTCAAACCTCATTCATCGCTCTGGTCTGGTGTAAAGGTGGGAAGTACAGTAAAAAACTATACTATATACTTCATTACTGTACTTACTTAGAGTTTTCCGGTGTTTTTAATTTAATTAAAATTTATTTTCCAGACAACTTTCTCTTTGCTCCCTACCTTTTAACTCAAATACCTTTATGTTCTACTCCTAACATTTTCAACAGACTCAATACTTTAGTTTTAATGCATTTGAGGGCAATTAGCCATTATTTTTATTTTGTATTGTTGTGTGCCTTCCCAACATCAAGACAGATTTCAACCTAAATGGATGGAATAATAACACAAAAAAGATCCCTTGAAAACAACATAACAGACATACTCTGACTTATTAGTATTAAATCAAAGTAAACAAAATTAATTCTTATTCAACAAGACAAAAATTATGTAACGAGACATAACATGAGCAAAATGATGTAAAAGACAAGACAAAAACGGTATAAAAGACATAATATGAAAACAATGCAAAAGACAGTAAAAGGAGAGAAGAGAAAAGGGGTCGTAATGTTTCAATATCTGTTGCTGACATCGAAAACTTATTTTGCACATTGGAGTGAATTAACTACTTTCAGTCTATTTCTTTTGATTTGATTTGCAGTTAGAATGGTTTAATAGTCCTCACATTGTATTAATATAACGTGAGGTTCAGTTCACTTTGCACACAAAAACAGCTGCTAGAAATGTCCTTCAAAAGCCTATTTTTATACTTTGAGGACATTTCAGAGCCTGGATTTTTTTCACTTTTACTGCAGTAAATAAGTTGAATCAGTACTTCTATTTTTACCACTGTCTGTTTTATCTGTACAGGTACTGGAGAAAACTATTTGTTGTTTTGTGTGGACTATTGCTACCTCTGGTGACAAAATTAAAGAAATATACTTGCAAGCCTACTTTGATTTTTCTCTTTTGGAAAAGGAAAAAACAATATCTTTTGCAGTTTTGCTGCAGATTGCTCTCAGTTACACTCAAGCATTTTCCATAAACTCTGAGGCAACACTCTAACACTAACACTCTGTCTCATTTGTTTTCTCTTTAGGCCTGCAGTCAGAAGCAGAACAGACAAGGACAAAGCACCCGGCTTTTATAATAGAGTAACCCACCACAGGACTCGACCCACTCACAACGTCTCCACAATCATCTCCATTACCATTCTCTAGCAGGTAATTGACTTCTAGTCACATTTGCTTCAGTGTTAACGCTTCTTTAGCTCCTTTCTAAAGGAGTGGGGGGACTGTGCCCTTTGAAGTGCCTGCTGGTTTGGGTTTAAGAGCCCTCGGCTCCTCATGCCTGATTGAGAGTCAGTTTCTGTCAGAGAGTTTCAGAGTGGGAGGTGGAGGCAGTTGCATCGCGGCAGCCCCCGATGCAACTGCCTATCTGGTGCAGATAGGGTTTTGTGATAATGAGAGGGTGGCATGGAGAGAAAAAAAGAGAAGCGCTCAAACTGTCACAGAGCGGTGTAATTGTGAGCGGAGCGGCTGCTTTCGCTCCTCAGGTTCAGGGACCTGAGTTGTCAGTGATGCCATCCAGCAGGCAGTAATTTTCAGGCACATTCTCGCCATTTGAGATGATACAAAAGGGCTGAAGACACAGAGAGAGAAAAAGAGAGAGAGCTCAATATACTTAGAGCAATCAAAGACCTATTGGACCCCATGCTGGGAGCAAGAGGGCAGATAGAGTAGATGGCAATGTAGATGAAGGAGACGAGAAGTGTGTGTATCTGTGTCTGCGGATTTGTGTATGCTCAACATTCACTCTATATATCACTTTTGTGGCCATTAGAAAGAAACGTATGTGCCATGCTCTATGTCTGCACAGCTCTGTCAGTGCATATGTGTACATCAGATGTGATTTAAAGCAATACCACAATGTGAATTGAATTAAAAGTTAATATAAACATTTTCCTCAACACTGTTGTACTGCAGTACAATGAAACAAAATAGACAGATAATGCATCAATTCCACATATCGTATTTAACTGGTGTTTATTTAAAATTATGATTCAGAGGTGAAGATGTGCCATTTTGTTAAAATGCTGTCTTCTTGCCTCCTTTACTTGTATCTCAGCTGATAAGACGCAAAGAGAGGAGGTGAGGAAAAACACCAAGGATGTACAAATTGGGAAATGTGGAGAAGGTACTGACTAGCTTCCCCAACAGAACTTATGTATTTACTTCTGAGCTATGCAAGCAGAGCACATACAATCTGTACTGCAAGCACAAATCTAAGAACACAAATGAAGGTGAGTGTATTAACACTGACTTTTAAGCCAGTAAAGTTTAGATTAAAATTCAAAAAGTCTTCTTAAAGTTCAACACTGAACTTTGCAGTTGCTTTTCAGCATTGAGTGCAAAATAAAAACTGTGTCAGATACAGTTGTGAGATGGCTCATGTATTTTACAAACAGAGATTTGGCTTTGACAGCACAGAGACCAGCCCAATGTTTATAGCCCAATGTTTAAACTCTACATAATGTCTGAAAAGGTATAAGTTGAAGACTGTTTAGGGTATTTTCACACATAAAAAATTGTAGTGTGAAAATGTTTACTAAAGAAACACAAAACTCAAAAACACAAACCAAGGTTTGTGTTTTTGTTCTTTAGTAAACATTTTCACACTACAATGTTGGGAGTGGATTAATATGTCCTGCCATCATCATCTATGTGTGCTGTGTCTCTGCTTATAGACGGGCTGCATCTGTCGTTGGCATGTTGTTCTTCCATTTGCTTTTCTTATTTTGTTGCTTTCTGTTTTTTGCCAACAACAGACACGTGCAACTTCCTGTAATTGGTACAAAAGTGTGAACAATCCAAAAAGTGTTTTCACACTGTACATGAACTGTGGCTGTAATGTTTTTTTTCATAGATGAGACAGAGGAATAATTTGGCCACAGTCCACTCTACCTGTTGTTTTACCAGACATCTTTTATAACACTTTATGGGAATATCTGAGAAGATGCTGGAAACGGCTGATCAGAGACTTAAATGTCCACTACAGAATTTAGTAGTTTTTAATTTAAAATTTAAAAACCCATTAGGTGCATTAAATCTTTTTTCGATGAAAGCAAAACCAACTTCAAGTGAGCATAAAAACCTTTCTTCTTCTCCAATTTAGCCATTTCCATAAACATACATGCATACAATATGTTTATGGAAACATGGCAAATGTTGCATGGCAACCAGTACTGGGAAAATCTGGGAAACATGTCATGCATGTACAGATTATCTTTATATTACAGTGTTAGATTCTTTTCAAACTTTCTTACTGTCTACAGTACAGTGCAGAGTACAGTAAATATAGACGGCTAAAGCATTTAAAAAGGATTAATGAAATACTGTGGTCATGGTCACAACTGCTGAAGCTCTCCAGAGACCAGTGTGAGAGGGTATGATGTGACCTGCACCTCCTCACTGTATTAAACACACACCACCTCCTGCTCTGCTAAATGGTACAGTGATATAATGTGCAACATGAAAATGATTCTCAGGACACAGTGACAGGGTGAGCGTTTGACTTAGAGCACACATGTGTGACTTGGTGTCTCTGTGGCCCCGGCCTCGTTAAGCAGAGAGCCGTAATGGATCTCAACAGGCTGGCCTCTTCTTACTGTGTCAACATTAATCACCAGGCCTGGATGCCACCACCGCACACCAGCCTGTTTAATATTCACAACACACTTCTCCACAGTGAGCCACGCGCATCCACACACACAGTGTACGGACACACACATATGTCTGTCTCTCTCTCTTCTTCCTGTCACTGTCCCCCCTCTTCAGTCGACTCTTTTTCCTCTCGTCTCACTCCTTCAGATTTGACTCTTCCTTTGTTCTTTCTTGCTCTCCTCTGCCCTTCTTGTCCAAGCCGTCGATCAGTGGTGCTAATTACAAGCCCAGCTGCTGCTCCACCGATGCAGCTCAGGGCATTTTGAAGAAGCAAGGTCTGTTGGTCAGTTGTGTTAGTATGGAGACATTCATTTCATGTTACTTTTCCTGTGTTTTCCCTACTATTATAAAGCGTAGCCATTTTGGGCTCAGCCTAAGCTAACTTAATGTAAAATCAATGTGGAGAGCATCCAAAGTAACTAAATCACTTTTCTCAGATCTATTGGTCCCAGTTTGTCTTCAGTGGACTCTTTAGCAAGTTTTGTTTTTGGGTGTTTTTAGATTCATCCAAGGTGCATCTCCCATAAGAAAGTGTGTATCTCTGTCAGTTTTTTTGTCGCTCTGTGACACTGATGGAAACATCAGCCTTGAGTGAATGAATATCTAGAACCATTTAGTTTTTCCTACATCCAGATTAAGAATGAACCAAATGCCATCAGAAAATCAGTTTGTTAATACAAACTAAGCTTCCTGTAACTGTTTTCAATTAAAAGCCCTCTAAAGTTTCAGGGGATGGAACTCCTGCAGGGCTTTTATTGTGAAATATACTATAGACAAGTGGAAAACCAATTGAGTGCTGTCACTTTGTCAAACACACCCAAAATCTGTTAATAATTGTTGATTTCAGAGTTATTTTGGTGAATATCTCAGATAAAGACTGATTTTAATGCGTTTTAAGTCTTTTTATCTGCAGGTCATCATTACTCTTGACTGAACTTCACAATGTACACTGAACGCATCTTTCCCTCGCATTATGTGTCTAGCTCTCATAAAGGTCAGCCTATGATTTTAACATTGTTCATTGGGGAAGTCTCTTAAAACAACCAGTTTTTACTTGAGAAACTACGCTATTTATAATAATGTCAGTGTGGGTATGCTTAAGTCATTAACTTTAAGGGGTAATAGGTATTTTAATGTTCAAGTAAAAGCTTGGGTTAGGCAAGCTGTGGTTACAGTTGAGGTTAATGTAAGTCTACAGTGAATTAATGTAAGTCAACGTAATGCCCTCTAAACATATGGAAATTATGCGTATGTGTTTGTGTGAGAGTGTGTGTGCTGACATTGTGTTAAGTCTCTTGTCCAGGTCCTCCTGCTAAGCCCTGGCCACTGTGCTCCATTAGCACCAGGCTGGTGGAAATACTTGGCATTCAGGGGTCTTTGGGGCCAGCACTAACCCAGGAGACAGGGCCTTGCCTTGGGGGTTAATGAACCTCAGGCCTGGCCCTGCCTCCAACATTAATTGTTTCCAAAGCTCTGGCAGACGTCCTCTCCTCTCCTCTCCTCTCCTCTCCTCTCCTCTCCTCTCCTCTCCTCTCCTCTCCTCTCCTCTCCTCTCCTCTCATTTCCTTTCCTCCCCTCTTGTTTCCTCTCTTCACTGCTCCTCTCCTCCTTTTGTTTCCTTACCTTCCCTCTTGTTTCCTCTCTTCACTGCTCCTCTCCTTGTTTCCTTTCCTTTCCTTTCCTCTCCTCTCCTCTGTACTCCTCTACCTGCGGGAATATGGAGGGAGATCATAGCTGAGAAGATGAAATGTATTGATATGGTCAGCATGTTTGACCATTGGCATATGCACAGCCCACACTTGGCTACTTTCCGAAACTAAAGAACCCTTATAAAAGTGCACTCATACACACACTATGTCCTATTAGGACAGTGAAGTGCTGTGGCAGAGCCTGAGGCTAAAGTGTAATAAATGTTATTACCAGGTTCTACTAGATTGCTCTGCTTCTTGTTTCCTTGTAGTTGTAAAAGTCATCTGATTTACAGACAAGCTAAAGGTAAGCCTTACTTATTTTGGTGTCAAACCCAGATGTAGTACCAGCACAGACGGAAGCAGTTCTATTGAGTTTGTCATCCTGCAGACAATATTACGTAGAGAAAATCCACTTTTAACTGCCAAGCTCAGGTTTGGCAGTACTACAAGAGAACAACATGATGGGGCACACCCACACACATATACACACAGTGTCATTGCTTCATCATTTGTGACCAAGTTTAAGTTGACAAATGTGTGCAACAGAGCACATATCTTACCACAAGAAATAAGTAAAGCTGGGCATGGCCAGAGATCAAACTACAGACTGTATATAAAAGGTGGATGAAACTCTCCAAGCTAACGCTAACTTAGTGAAAAGAATGATTAGCACTGTTAACACATTAAACACCACAGGTTCAGTGTTAAATGTTAAAAACATATAAACACATACAGTTATGTTTTATAACAGTAATGTCAACTTCATGTCATATATAAACACACTAATTAGCACAAATTCTAATAAGCACCCCACCCCCCGACACAGTTGGTTCCTTCAACGTTTACATTGTCTTGAACCATACCAACAATGAGAGTCTCTTGCTGTTGGGAGAACATAATGCATTCAATTTTGCGTCATGTCTAATTGATGACAACAGTCCTGTGTTATGTTCACCATTTTGCAGCAGTCAAGCTGAGAAAGGTGAGGAAATGTTATTCTATTCAATTCAATTTTATTTATATAGCCCAATATCACAAATCAAGATTTGCCTCAAAGGGCTTTACAGTCCGT
>JAPQRN010000868.1:0-14734 GCA_037367275.1 Coranthus polyacanthus | reverse complement strand
GTAAAAGATGCAACAAGCATCTTTTACGTCATTTCCATCTTGTTACATTTTTTTCAACATGAGATGAAAACACGCCTGTCGTCTGTGATTTTGTGATATAGTGGTTCCTTTTTCCAACCTGAGTTCTTATTCACCCATACCAGACATTAAAGGGAGACAAAACGGTGGCAAAAGTTAACCCTCAGTATTTTCAGTATACGGTCTTATTTAATCTATATGAAGATGTGAGGTTAAGTTCACTTTGCAGACCAGAAGAAAAAGGCCTACTTGTGACTTTTATACTTTAAGTAACACTTTTACTGCAGTAAACAATTTGAATCAGTAGTTCTACTTTTACCACAGTCTGCCCTTGAGTAAAGAATGTGTGGACTTTTTCCACCTCTGTAGATTTGTATTTTTTCTGAGATTTAAGCACCCATTTCCTCTTTGACTGCTTCAGAGAGGCTGCTTGCTTTCAAAGATCAGTAAAAGTTTGAAGACAACTGAGATTTTTAGCTTAACATGAGCTTGAATCCCTATTACATAAGCGTGTGAAGAGACTCAGAACGTGATGAGTAACCAGTGGTGTGACTCAATCAGCAGCAGAGCAGAGGCAGCGCTGACCTTATAGACTTCTCCGTAGGTTCCTCCTCCGACTCTCAGCAGGATCTCGAAGTCGTCCTGAGGGTTCCTGGTGGAGATATCCAGAGCTGCCCTGTGTTGGAAATCCATCTCTCTATGATCAACAAAACTCCTCTGACATGTCACACACACAATGCCGTTCACATCTACATCTACAGGCTGCAAGGCTGCGAGACGACTCACTGCCACTCTCTTTGTCTTTGTCGTCGTATGTCGTTCAGCTGCTGTTTCTCTCTCTCTCTCTCTCTCTCTCTCTCTCACACACACACACACACACACACAGACACACACACCTTCCTGTTTCTGTTTCTCAGCCTGCTATCGATCGTCCCTCCCTCACACCTTCCTCTCTTTTCTCTCAAACTGTTTTTTTTTCAGCTTATTTGCATAATCCAATTTTGTTTCCTGTTTGGTGTGTGTGTGTGTGTGTATATGCATGTCAGACACACAGCTTTTCTTTTATGTCACTGTGTCTGAGATTAAAGATTAAACTGAAAACTAGCAGTGAAAGAATCAATTTGTTAATTGAAATAGAAAATAAAAATGTTTTTGAAAACCACATCCTGCATGTTTGTGAGTATGTTCTTACCATAACTCGATAACAAACAGAGCTAAGATGACCAAACTCAGCAGTGATGTTAACTGTGACCAACTCTGGGCACCCATTAATGTTGTGGTCAAAAGGTCAAAGTTCAAGATCACAGGATCAATTAGTTTAAACCCCTGTACAGTCTACTATAAGGCTGATAAACACAACTACTAAAAAAAATACGGGTGGGACTACAACACTTACAACCTTTAACTTGACTGTTTGACCTTCAGTCTGTATTTTTTACCTTGAATCTGACCTTTTAAACCTTTTTTTAATCTCCAGTCAGACTTTACGCTAAAAAATTGACTTTTACCCTAAAGTTGATCTTAATTCAATCTAAAAAGTCTCATATAATGGGTAATTGAATTCGATATTCTAAACAAGTACCAGGCATGGTTCTAAACGAGGTTTCACGCTAATTATGACCATTTCTACTTATTAAACAGAGGAAATTATAAATAAAGGCCTGACTCTAATACAAGCCTCCTTCAAATAAAGACCTGGTACCTCCTGCAGCTGAGAGAAATAAAGACCTGGACACTATTTGAGGAAATACGGTACTCCCTCCAGTGCAAAGTTGTGACGAATCTCCATTTAAAGTGACGTAAAAGTCTCATGAATTCTGTTCAGACTGAGGTCACACTATAAAATATCAGATCTGTATCTGATTCAGGACCACATATGGACGTGGAACTGAAACCACTACATAGAAACCAGGGTAATGTGGTTGTTCACGGATAAGACTGCTGTTAGCTTAGAAATGGAGCTAGCTAACATCTCCCAGCACAAAGCAACACAAACTTCACATAAGTGCAAACACACATGTGAATCTTCCATACAGCACTATTTACTAGTATTTCTAAAGACTTGATTAACAGAATGTTAATCTCATCTTAAACACCAAATGTCCTGTTTTGTTTCTTTTGGAGTTAATGTGTTCATGATTTATATTTGAACTAGTTTGATCACAGTGTATCAGCGTGTCCTTTTGTACTTTAAAAGATATTCTTTGTAACACCTGAATAACACTGACACTGAACCTCAGTAAAGTCTCATTTAAACTATCACTTCCTCCAAATAAAACTAAAACTAATGCTCTTGTAAAAACTAAAAAGACTAAAAGACCAAATAAAAATAAAAACTGAAGAAGATTTGAAAACTGTCCTGACTGTTGAGGATTAACAGGCTTGCTTCATGCATGTTTTGGGAACGACTACGTGCGTGTGGCCAGTTCACTGCAGTTGTGTTGTCAGCTTTTCGGTTTCAGTCTCAGCTTCACGCCTACTTAAATATGTGTGTGTCTGCATGTGTGTGTTTGTGTGCAGCTCTGCAGAGTGTAGTCGCTCGTGCTTGGAGCTCCCTGTCAGCTTCCTGTTCAGAAGCATTTCCACACAGATAAATAAGGGCCACCTGTACATCCTGTTAGCCTCTTAGCTCAATATCTGCTCTGCACCTTCATCTAGTTGTTGCATCTAAATAGAGTTGACTCACAGGCCTAAATAAAGCACATGCTGCCATCGTCCATAGCTCCTCACAGGGCTCTGCAGTCCATGCATTTCAAAAGACAACAGACAACTTCTAATCAAACGAAATGTGCTGCACACAGCTGCAAAATGAGCACAGATACAGAGTAACATAGCGACACACAGCCTGCACACTGCACACACACTGCCTTTATCCTTAAGACTGTTTCAAAAAAAGCTCAATTTGAGCGATCAGTAAAACTTTGAAGATAAATTAGATTTTTAGATTAATCACAAGCTTCAAATTTTAACATCCACACTTTTCATGCAACCCTAAGTGAAAGTCCCATGGTGTTTGGGTTAAGGGTAGCATTACAACAGAAGAAGCCAAAATGCATGTATTAGATTTCGTTTGTAGTGTTCACGTTAAGAGGTTAAATATGTAAGATTCGCGCTTGCTCTTGTACGTGAAGTTGAAGTGTGTGTTGAAATCGGTGTTATGCTGGTCACTGTTCTAACAGTCACGAGCTGGAATCAATGAACAGGATGTGATCATGGATTTTATGTCTGTGTTTATCACAATAATAGAGCCCGTTCTCACTCTAAAGTCGTTACATTCTGCCGCATGGACATGAGGCCTTGGCATCCGGCTTCAACTCCAGGTGTAAAAACCTACAGCGTCAATATTTGATGCTCATGGAACTAGATAGAAGTCAACAAAAGTCCTTAGACATCGACATGGAGCTGGTAACATTGTTAAAGTGATACTAAACCCCCTGACTCCACCCACTGCAAGATTCCGAAAACTGCTCCAAAGTCAGAAAGACAAAAGACGGGAGTGATTAGAGTCTGAATGTCCAGGTGTGGATGCGACAGGAGTAGTTCAGGGACACCCGTACGATAGAGAATCACAACACACCTATGCAGAGGCTTTGAAAGGGTTAGTTTGAGTTTTTGAACTGGTTTTACCACCTGAGAAAGTCCCACTGAAAAAGAAATATCCCTTTAAGTGTGCACTGTATTTAGAATATTTCCTCCTCTTGTTCTTGCCGTCATACAGTCTTTTCCCACGATGAACTGAAGCCCTGAAGCTTCTTAAACCTACCAGAGTTCACCGACAAAGAGCCATTCTACAGCCTGTGTTGCTGTGTCACTGACGTGTTTTAAGGAGTTATTTCAGATTCAAGCGCATTTAAGAGGTAAAATCACTGCCTTCTTATGAGTCCAGTGGTTTGGAACAGTTTGAGTCGGTTTGTCGGAAAATGAATGAGGTTTGTCAGAGTCTGACTGAAGGACAGGTGGACTGAACTCCACTGATGAGAGGAGGTGACATGGATTCTTGGATTATACAGATTTCATGACGTAGAGTCGTACTAACACAATAGTAAAAGTACGACTCCACATCATCATTATGTTGGGAAGGATCAAGAAGATTTTTCAGCTAAGAAGTGGTGAATAAAGTAATTTTCACCCATAAAATGCAGGCTTTTTTTTTTTTTTTTTTTCACATATTTGTCAATTTGTATGTGTATTATCTCTAAAACTGATGTGTTTCAACACAGTTGGGTCATGTGATTCTGTTTCCAGCTCAAAAACATATTTTAGGTTTTAGTATCACTTCAAATATAAAAAACATTAGTAGGAGGTGGTTGGTAGAGACCAGAGGTCATGTCCTGTTTCATGTTTGCGTTTTCTCACTTTGTCTTTCTTATTTTAGCTTTTTCTAACGAAAACCTCAGTTGTTTTTTTACCCAAACCTAACCATCTGTTAGACTACCCCGTGTGTCAAAAAATAACACCTACCCTGTGTGTTGAAATGTGACGCCCTGGCCCAGCGTTTTTGTATGTGAGAGTTGAGAGTCACAATGTGCAGAATATTACTAATCTCGGAGCCATGGTGTATGTATTTACAGCCTAACTGAATTTTCAAGTTAGTGTGCTTATACTGGTCTGCATTGACATTAGTTTTACATCTTTAATGATCATTTATTGATGTCACTGACTCATTTCTAAACTCTCTTTAGTTTGTGTTGTACAAATGGAACGCTAACCCAGTGACCTGGTGGATGTCAGTCAGCCAGTCATTATCTGTAACCGCTTAATCCCCTGGAGGGTCGCGGGGGGGGCCGGAGCCGATCCCAGCCGACATTGGGCGAAGGCGGGGTACACCCTGGACATGTCGCCAGTTCATCGCAGGGCTCTGGTGGATGTTAAGAGGTTAAATTACTATTATATAAGAATATAATGCAGACCAAAGAAAAGAAAAAAAAAAAAAAAAACGTCAGATTGAGACGGATTTGTTACTTACAGTTACTTTCTACTTTTTTTACTGTGGGTAGCTGCTGATCCACACTTTCATCAGTCCCCGACACAAAAACAGACGCAAACCATTGACCTCTGTCATTTACAGACATGGTTTTTAAAACAAAACACATCAACTAATTAAAGTGTTATGGGTCGGGATCCAAAGAACATCTAACACCCTGCTAGACTTTTGACATTTATCTTCCCTCTTGTTTCTCCTCAGCAGACAGCTGCCAATAGTAGCCTGTTTTACCATGTAACTCACAAACACCCACATGTGACAGACTCCAGGCAAAGGCCAGTTAACCACAAATAACAGTCTGAGCGTCTCCCGAAGCGTAGCAGCAAGACTACTGATAACGATGGAGTAACATCATCCTCAACAAGTCACAAGGAAAGTATGTGTCTCTCCAGGGATAAGGAACGTGCTTCCAAAGTGCAGCCAGTGCCTATTTATGTTCAAGTGTAATACCGCCAACAGCCACTAGATGCTGCTCCAAAAAAGCCTGGCTCCCATAGACTTACATTCAGATTAGCTGTACTGATCCCAAGGAGAAATTAGTCTGTACTTCAGCTCATGAAATTAAATATTTAAAAAAAATACAATTTAAACATGTAATCAGTGAATTATTTACAGTGAATTATTGTGTGAATGTGATATTAATCTGATATGAGTTAATCATATCAGACGCGCCCTCAATTGACTCAGGGAGGCCAACTATTCTTATATTATTTTGCCGGCTGCGCAACTCAAGGTCGATTGTTCTTGCCTTTAGCTTTTGTAGTGCGCCTCCCTAGCAGCACACTTAGCCTCCATCGCCTCTGCTTTGTCACTGAGTTGGATGGCTGGAACCATCAGATATTACTGCTATTCACAAGAAAAGAATCCTGAATAGTTTTATGGCAACCTGCTCAAACTTTACCTGCCTCATTGTGCAGACTGTTATCTGAGACACCCCCATATCAGTCTATGTATGAATATGAATTTGTACGAAACATTGTCAATCACAACAGAGACAAATATGAGAAACACAGCAAGGAGATTGACACAGGAGGATTAATTGATGAATGGTGCAACATTGCTCCTGAATCTGAGATTGAGAGACTCAAATGTATTGAAGAGCTTAAAGCAAGACCACAAGATGATCGTGTCCAAGAAAATGTACCAGAATATAATAGACAACAAAATACCATGACAGAAACCAGAATCATGAGAGAGTCACCAAAACTTGATCCAGCTGTCAGACGTCAAATGTATCAGGGTTTGAATAAAATGCAGGCCTCTATGTAAAACATGAACTGTTTTGGATTGAAGTTGGTAACACGCTTAATGCACCATTCTCTAAGACAAACACAAACAGTGGTGCTGGAACAGGAAAATCACACCTCATCAAATGCATACATGCTGAAACATCTGACATATTGTGCAAAGTACAGAGAAACGCTGAGGAGTCAGATATATCAATTCACTGGCACTGCAGCCTTTAATATCTGTGGAACAACACTGTTGAAACTGCCCAGAAGCTTAAATTCTCCATTTCAAGGCCTTGGTAACCAGCTCGATGAAGTAAGAGCAGAATTAATAAATGCTGAAATCATCATCATTGATGAAGTGTCCATGGTGTCTAAATAGCTTTTTGCATATGTGGATGTTCAGCTAAAACTGATCAAAGGGATTAATTCTAAACCTTTTGAAGGACTTTCAGTTCTTGCCGTTGGTGACTTTTATCAACTTTCACCAGTTAAACAGTCGAAGCCCTTTTGTGTCTATGACTCAAGTCACATTAACCTATGGAAATACCACTTTCAGATGATCACACTGAATGAAATCATGCAGCAAAAAGATGATTTAGCCTTTGCTGAGATGTTGAACAGAATTAGAGTGAAAGACAAAACAGATGACAGAGCTTTGATCTCACAGGCTGTTACTGAACCAGAACGTTGTCCAAAAGAAGCACCTCACATTTTTGCAACAAATAAACAAGTGGAGCAGCACAACTCTGTATCATTAACTCTGTTTGACGAGCACATCACCACTATCGAAGCAGACGATCATAAAAAAGACCCATGAACTGGCAGAATGACAATTCCAACCATGTCAAGGAACTATAAATGAATTAGTAGTTGCACTGAAAGTTGCTGAAGGTGCACGTGTTATGTTGACCAGGAACATTGATCTTGAACATGGTTTAGTCAATGGAGTTTTTGCTAAACTAGAAACTGGTGCCTTCTGAAAATGATCCTCCACATATCTGCTGCTGTCAGCAGAGTAACTTCTGTCAGTAGACTGCACATAGTGGACATGGATAAGCCTTTACTTCATGTTACACAGAGTCTGAACAGAGATGAGGAAACTCTATCCATAGTGCATCACAACACTGAAGGACTGCTGTCTCACATTAAGGACATACAGAGTCAACATGAACTGTGTCCCTCTGACATTTTGTGCCTGACTGAAACCAAACTGCATGGCTCTTTTGTTGCTCAGAGTCTACATTTGGAGGTTATACTATGTTTCATAGCAGTAGGCATATGTCTTACAACAGTATTCCTGAAATGGCACAGAGAGATGGTGGAGTTGCCATTTATGTTAAGAACCATGTTATAGCACATGAAATACGGTACATAAACAATGTTACTGATCTTGAGTTTGTGGCTGTGCAGTTGGCTGCTCCTTGGTGTGCACTAATTGTTGCTATTTACAGACCTCACTACAGTGGGACACAATTTCTGTTAAACCTGAAAAGCCTCCTAGAGTCACCGGAGTGTAAGAACATTCACCCCGTCGTAGTCTGCAGCGATTTCAACAAGAACCTCTTCTCCTTGTCAAGGAAGCCAGTTCTGGAGTTGTTTGAGTCGAGAGGTTACACCCAGCTGATCTCTGCTGCCACCACTGAAAAGAACACACTTCTGGACGCCATCTTCATCTCACAGCCACAATGCTGTCTCCATTCAGGTGTGATACATACTTAGAGTTATCATAACGCAACTTTCTGTGTCATATCTATGTCTTAAAATGAAAACTCAAATTATGTTTGTCAGATCATGTTGAGAACATCTTTTCAAAGTTAACTGTGTTAAGAAATATATTTTTGCAGATATAAAGATTTTAATATATTCATTCATATAGCTATGTATACAATAGGTAAACATTAAATACCCATTTTTTAAAGAAAATCTGATGACACATTACTGAAAATCATGTACAGAAAACAATAGAGTGAAATTGAAATCACGTGCCTTATCCTATTACTCTATTATTATATTATATTTATTATTATATTCCTATTACCCTATTTCCCCCCTATTTCCTGCCAAAGAGTCTCAAAAAATAAAACAGCACATACATGATTACAATTGTAATAAAAACAGCAGTTCCTCCCATACTTGCTTATTACAGCGTAATCTTAAATTTATGGAGTACAAGAGAGAAAAACCTGTCAGGCAGCTACTCTTTCCTGAATTATCCATTAAAGAATCTAGACAGGAAAATTTTCTTACGGCCCCTGAGGAATCTTGTTCTTATTGAATACTTATGTATGAATATAACTTAAGCAAATACATATGAAAACCTTAGAAAATAAAATCAAACCAATGTCCAAATTCAGGCTGGTCGACCCATCGAACCTTCTAATGGACCTTACCCTGCCTAGCCCCCATATTCCTAAGCACCAAAAAAAGAAAACATCTGAGGTCCCAGTGTATTTACCCAATAACAGAAAACACCTTTTCTTTGGAAATTATCATCAAACTAAGTATTACTCATGCAGTAATAGAAACTCAAAAGCTAAACCAAACTATTATCTTATTTAGATTATAAAACATCCTTAATATCAAAGATTACATTATAATCAAACAAAAACCAATACTGTGAAAATATGTGAGAAAACATAAAAACACATAACACTGTAGCTCTCCAACAGCGTTGATTCTCCATGTAATGTTGATGGTGTTTTAAACCTAGACATTTGTCTCAATGTCCTTGTTCAGGGCCCTTCAGTTCAATTTGTCAATTGTCCATGTTTAAATGTCTGAAACTCTTCAGAACATCGAGGTCCCCAAATGACCAATTGCTCTCACAGTAATCTTCTAGTGTAATGTTCTAGGAGGAAAGAAAAGGAAACACCAGTATCTTTGCAGAAACAGATTCAAAAATTAAAACATAAAAAAAATACAGATAACAGATTAACTCCTTCTAAGTAGATGTGAAATATAGATTAACATTTTCCATTCCCCCCTTATTACCCACTCTATGATAAACACTACTAAATAAGCTAATTTAGTAATAATAGGATAAGATATTTAAAATGGATATTTCTTCACTCTTTTGCCTTCTATCACTGTTTCCTCATCATCGTCTGTGTCAGTCCTATGTAGTAGTGGCATCTGAACTTGGTCTCCAGGCATCACAACTCTAACCCATCTCAATATCATAGCCCTTGCAAAGGTCAACAACAGTATACAAAACAGATCACACACAATGATAGAATAACTGCTACCAAAATTTAAACCAACACTAATTTATTCTGCAACCAAGCATTCGCAGACCATTCAGCTCCTTCCGAAGAGCCAAATGCATCAGATATGCCTCAATGTATCTATGACACTAGTTATATTATCAGAATGATCTGGAATTAAAATATAACAAGGATCTCCAGTTAAGTTCAAAGCCACACATAGGCCACCTTGTTTGGCCAAAATATAATCAAGAGCCATGTCATGTTTCAGCAATGTCAGCCTGTGACTCCTTTGTGATACGAACACTAGGTGTGGACCCAAAAGCAACACTCGAAAGACCAGAAATGAACTGACAGAGATTTTATTTAACACACAGAGGCAGGATAATCTTGAGACCTGCAGCTCCTTGTGCGGTGAACGGGCTGTGCTGAGGCGGCAGAATGACAGCAGTGAGAGGCCTGGTGGAGCTTGAGGCTGACGGCAGGTGGGTAGCACTCACGTACAGGAGCTGGGGAATCCCGTCGGTGTTGCAGGAAACTCCTGCAGATGTTCTAACAGACTGTGGTCGCCAGCGTTCTGTTCTATGCTGTGGTGTGCTGGGGTGGCAGTATGTCCAGGAAGAACTCCAACAGGCTGGATAAACTGATCAGACAAGCTGGCTCTGCAGTCGGCATCAAGCTGGACTCACTGGTGACAGTTGCAGAGAGGAGATCCCTGAACAAACTGCTGGCCATCATGGATGATGCCAGTCACCCTCTGCACACTGTCATCGAAGCACAGAGAAGTCTGATCAGAGGCTGCTCCTCCCCAGAAGCAAAACCAATAGGCTCAAAGACTCTTTTGTCCCCCGAGCCATCAAACTGTACAACTCTGCACTCGGTGGGAGGGGGAGAGGTGTCGGGAGGGGAGTGGATGGGGAGGATGGACATTGGACATTAGATATTAGGCATTAAGCTGCTGGATTTTTTTCCTGAGTCTGTGCAATCTAAAATCGTCTTCCTCGTGTGCAATATGTCCTGGTGTGCAATATGTTGTTGGCACTAATTTTATTCTTTTTTTTTTTTTTAATATTTTATACTATTCTATTTTGGTCTGTGTGCTATTTTGGACTATTGTGCTGTCTGTGCTGTACACCGCTGGAACCACAATTTCTTATTGTTCAATGATAAGACTCCAAATTATAAAATTGTGCCATTTCCCTTTTCTGACTACTTCCAAAACTAACAGTAGAATGAACCTCATCCAGTGCTTCCCCTTTCTGTACAACAAGAACCTCATATGGGAGTTTCAACATTGCCATGTAACAACATCCTATCCATCTATATGGTAAAAATATGTATGCCTTATCACCACAAACCCACCAAATATCCTTAAAATTCCCTATAGTCAAATTTCCAGGCAAAATTTGATTCTGTACCATCAAAGTTCTACTCTGTTTACGATGTGGTAAATGAAAAGTCACTTCATACAAATCATCAGCATCTTTATGTTTACGCTTACCCAAATACATCATATACTTATCACAATCTGATATTCCCATAAACATTCCAGGTCCATTATGTGTATCATTTGAATAAAAGCAAGCATTTGCTCTTACAGATGTCACTTCCATGGCATCTGGGACTGCTGTTCTCATGTTTTCATGCTGATCGAGTAAACTCACATATGGCAATTCACTTAACCAAGAACAATTAAATCTAGGTTTGAACAGATGCACTGACCAAGCCATCACTATATCTGCTGCTGATTGCTGCTGGTACAACAGCCATGATAATGCATAAGATTGACATACATTAGTTCATGGTTCTGGCAGCATCTCCATAATTGATGACCTGTTGATCTCCATCTCCATCACTGCCTCCATTCTCACTTTCAGTAGAGCTATCATCTCCTGGGTCTTCTTTCCTCCAGGTTTTGCTTCCTTTTACTTTCCGCTTTAGCCAGTACCTGTCTGACCACAGGGTCATATCCTCCTCTAATCTGCTCCATTGCACTCTGATCATCATCATCATCTTCATCTTCCATCCTCTTAAACCTCAATTCCCCCATGGCTTCCAAACGTACCATTTTCTTCTTACTTCTGGAGCTTGGATACATCTTTATAGTTGTTTCCGCTTTTCCCAGTTCTATTATTTGATCATCTCCATCCTTGACAGAATAACTGCCCTCCTGACTGATCACTGGGAGCTATAGATGATGAACGGATATAGATGTCCTTAAACGTCATTCCTTTTTCATATGGTGGGATGCGAAAAAGGTGTATTGATTTCTGCCATTAGTTTTTCTTGTTTCTTTTGCATTTTTTCCCATTACTTCTGCCCTCCTCTCTCTCTTATCCTTTACATCCTTTAGCAGGTTCTGTCCCTCATTTTCAAACAGCTGAAGAATACCAAGTTCTGTCTGTCTCTCTGTCTCCTAACCCTAACCCTTCACCTAACCCTAACCCTTTTTTGCCTTTCTTTTGATCTGCCTTATACGTCGGTACAAGCACCTGCATTGTTTTAATTACATCTGGGTTAAAGGTCCCTTCCAAATGCCATGGTTGCATAATATCAGGCCAACGTTTAGACCATTTTCTAATATCTTTACCTTTAACTATTGGGTTATTCTTCTGTACTATTTCAACAGAAGTAATTACTTTAGGAGTTTTAATGTCCACCTTTGACATTGTAATGATTCCCTTATATCTCTTTTTGTAATTTAAAACTAATTATTTAGTTTATTATAATTATTTAAATTATTTCCCCTACTTTTTTATTATTATTATCATTTCTTTATTTCTTTATTTATTTAATTAGAATATTATTTTATTTATTTTCCTATTAGAATTACCGTATTTTTCGAACTATAATGCGCACTTAAAATCCTTTAATTTTCTCAAAAATCGCCTTATAATCCGGCGCAATTTATGTATTAATTCTGGTTGTGCTAACTGACCTCGAACCGATCTTATGTGGTACATGGCGCTCAAAAATCTCTCAAAATGTTTTAGTACGACTTTGGTAAGTTACGAAGCCGCACCGCTGGATGGATTGTCGGAGCATTTCGGCTACTGTAGTCAGGTACCGGTACGTACTGTGCTTCAACATAATATTATGGTGTGTGTGTATAAGGACCCCAAAATGGCAACTATTAAGAGACATGCTTACGAAGCCGATTTCAAACTCAAGGCTATCAGTCATGCAATAGAACATGGGAAGAGAGCAGCTGCGAGAGAATTCAACATTAATGAATCGCCTTATAATGCGCCTTATAATATGGTGTGTATGAAAATAGACCTGTTCATTGATATTGTGCCTTATAATCCGGTGCGCCTTACAGTCTAAAATATACGGTATTTATATCCCACTATTCTGCCACAACCAATTAAAAATCGAAATAACTTTGCCAACTCCAAAGGAATCAGAAAACACACTTTTACAACTCACTACCGTGTTTATATCAAACAATTACACTCCATTAATTAATGCAATGCATTAACTGGTCAGTGTGTTGACAAGCCTCTCCTCTGAATGATCACAGCATGTAATATCTCATGCATGTACAAACAGATGAATGTTCTCTATTAACCCCTAACCAAGAAATATTCTCATCATAGTCTATAAGTAAAAACATATTGCATGTGTATCAACAATAATGACTTGTGAACAAGTGTACACACATATAGTTAAATGCAAGTTTTTGTTAAAAGTTTGTGGATAAAATCGCACTGGCCTTAGATCAGACTGAATCCAGAGGCTGCACTCCCTCATCAGCAACCCTCGATCTGTCGATGTACTGTTCAGTCGCCGTCTCCTCCTATCTCCTCCTCAATCTCTCCCACACCATAGGTGAATAAAGGGAAAAGAAAGAGAAAACAGACAAGAGTTCAGTATCTTATGAACCCACTAGGTCATTTATAAACAATTCAGTGTAATTTCACAAACATTATCTGTCAACATATTGGTAATTTTTATCTATCACAGATGTTTTCCTTCTTTAAAATCATAATTATTAATAAACTTCAAGATATAATTTCATACAATACATTCTTAATATATACATTTTGAGTTATTTTATACTAATAACATCCAAAATAGCAGATTTCTACCCACAGACTCTGAAAGAAGGAGCAATTCTATTGGATCCCATATGGCTTATCCCCCGAGCTCTGCCTCTTAAAATCAGCATGAACTGTCTGTTCCAACGTTCAAGAGGTGCACATCAACAAGGTACAAAATCAGGACATGCGCAACAAACACAAGCCAGAGCAGAATCTTAGTCTGTAACCAAAAAGACAGAATCATTGCTAACAATTAACTCTATCTTTTCTACCATTCTAAACAAAACTATTTGCTCCTTAAACTACTAAATATAGACACATACACTCACAGACTTACTGAAAAACTCAAACAGAAAAAGACTGCTCATACTTATACACACAAATTCTCCTCAATATCTCTCCCTTTTCTCTCCAAAAATGATAAACGTCCTTCTTAGGGGCTCATATATTTATATTTTTATATAACCCAAGTCCCAAACGTCTACCCAGCCAGTCATCTTGATCCAATATGCCTACAGGGCCAACAGGTCCACAGAGGACGCCATAACCACAGCCCTCCATGCTGCCCTATCCCACCTGGAGCAGCGGGGGAGCTACGCATGGCTGCTCTTTAGCATCAAAATTTTGATTAATATGAACATCAACACTTAACTTTGTTTAAATGCTTTTAAGCATATGTTTATTAAACAGCTTTTCAGATTTGACATGTGTAACGAAATCATACTTTTATACTCACTCTGATTACATAATTCATGCAATAAAGAACTCATACTTTTATGATCAAGCCTAATACATAATTCATGCTATACTTCGAATACAACAGATTTAGTAAGTATAAGAACCAAATAGTCTAAGCAAAACGTGTTGATGTACTTTGAGAAGCAGAAGGCCGTGTGTGCAAGTGTGCTTTGTCTCAGACAGATATTCCAGATCACAAGGCAGCGTAGAAGGTCCTCAGAATGGCCGCCGTGACATGGGTAACGGCTGTCGTGAGGCAGAAAACGTGGACCAACGGGAGAATGACATCATATCGGGCCACATCAAGAAACCAATGACAAAGACACACCTAGTATCTTCTTGTGGATAATTACTGGGTCTAGGAGAAGCATAGTTTGTCAGACTTCACGACCTGACACACACTGTTGATGTTAGGGGTAGAACTCTGACCCAGAGCTAGTGCTATTCGATTTTATTTTTTAATTCCCAACTAAAGTGTTTTTGACCAGGCCACTAGAAAAAAAAATCTTCCAAGGT
>JAPQRN010000867.1:4344-14743 GCA_037367275.1 Coranthus polyacanthus | reverse complement strand
TAAATCCAGAGCTCATCAGAGCTCCACATGACTTCAACATGAAGAGACACAAGTCCGCTATCAACTCCCTTCACTGTCCGCCTTCAGCACTTGTCCTACATTTGTTTTTAAGTCTTTTATCGGGGCAGAGAAAACAAGTGGCAGAGTGTTGTAACCACACAGAGGAGCCACGGGTCGGGTTGAGTCTCCACGGTTCTCATGGTGTGTTTAAGGCCACCCTGTGCTCTGATCCGCATCAGTCTAGTCCGACACAGGTGAAAGGTTTCAGATGGACGAACATGAACTAATGTGAGTTAAAAGCAGTAACAGGTTAATGTTTCAGATGGAATCAGTGATGTGTATTCTTTTAACTTTTCTAACAAACTGGTCGATAAATGCTCAGATTTTAAAGCAGCTTAAACAGTACTTTTATTTAAACATCTTTCAGATCAGAACAACCATTCAACCATTTGTGGGAGGAAGCCGGAGAACCCGGAGAGAACCCACGTAGACACGGGGAGAACATGCAAAGAGATGCAGAGAGGTCCCCCGCTGGGTTGCAACCCAGGACCTCCTTGCTGTGAGGCAACAGTGACCACTGCATCACCATGCCGCCGATGGGTGGGTTCTCTCCGGGTTCTCCGGCTTCTTCCCTTTAACAGTTAAACAGGTTAACTGGCCGCTCTAAAATGCCCATAGGTGTGAATGTGAAAGTTGTTCATCCTATATGTCAGCCTTTGATATCGAGTGTCTCTGAAACTGGAAGGACTGGAGGCTGCAAGGTGACTGATTTCCTCCTGTCCATGGTAGACACAGTGCTCTCCGTGACCTCGGAGTCCTGTGTCAGCTGTGGCAGTCTGTGGGTCAGCTTCTTCATCACCTTCATGGCTTTTCTAGCACCATCCTCCCTCAAAGTGCGTCGTTGAATCTGCCAGTTAAGCCAGTTCCACATCTGTTTCATGGACTGATCCACCTCGGCCTTGATCATGCCACCAAAATTGACTTTTTGTCCGTGTCTGAAACAGGATTCCACGATGGTTCTCACGTCCTGTTTCAGGTGCTGCTCCTCCTGAGGTGAAATGTGTCCATCTGAAGCACTGTCTAAATACGTCTCAACTACTGGTGTTGGTAGGTAATCGTAGTCCGCAGGCAAAAATATGTCTTTGATGAGTATCCAAACGTCATCTTTCAGCCTGCCATCAAAGACATGTTTTTCTCATTTTTCCCACCAGTTTTTGTAAGGAAGGTCTGGAAAAGAAGCGAACAAAAAAGGCCTTGATCTCGGTGAAAATCCTCCTCAGACTGAACGTACTGTGAGGTGGACTTTGTTGTCTCGCCTGTGTGCCAGGAGAGACCCTGTCTTCCTGGTCAGAGCTCAGGTCATCAGAGATGATCAAACTTATTCTGCTTGTGGTCTCCTCGATGTTGTCTCTGGTCTCAGTCTCGTAGGCTTCCTGTTCAGCCTCTGACATGTCTTCACAAATGGCAGAGGTTATGTTTCCAGCCTCGTCCTCCAGGATTTCCTTGACTGCTTCGGAGGTGGACTCGGCCAGGCTCTCGGTGGAGGAGAGCTTCTCGGCTGAGCTCAGACGGACAGACTCTGTCTCCTTTATTTCAGTCGGTGTCTGAGAGCCTGTTGTCTCTTCATGTCGCCTCCGTCCCCATGTTCTGTGCCTGCATCTAAATACAACGACGCTGGATTTAAACGCCTGCAGTATTTTTTGATCATACCTGATCATTTGTCGCAAAATGGAAGGTCTTGGGTCAGAAGTCTCCTTCGGGTCAGTACTGACATCGGAAAGAGATGAGTTGACGTGTCTGTTACCTGTTGACTCACCAGGTTTGTTAATTTCTCCACACTTGTAACAGACTCCATCTCGCCACCGTCTTTCTCTAACAGCTCCTCAAAAGTCTGCGGTGTTTCTCCTGTTATGGCATCCTTTAAGGTCTGAATTAAAGAGACAGACAGATCTTTAATAAAGTCTTTCAGTATGTCACCTAGACAGTCGGCAGCCTGATCCGGTCCCAGCGTCAGGAAAGTGTCCCAGAAAGCCAAAGCATGATTACGGACTTTTTCGGTCCAATTGTCCGTGGTGAGAGTTGAAATCCTTGATTCTTCGCTCATTCCTGTTGTCACTTTGGCGTTTGTAAGCATTTCTTCAAAATGTACTTTGGAAATAAAGTTGGAATGGATTTGTTTGAGTGGGTGTAAACGTGTGTTGTTCAGTCACTTGAGAAAGAGATTCAGTCCCAGTCTCTGTATTGTATGCAAACTTTTCTGGCTTTATGATATCACAGGACAAAGCCACCAAGATTCCTTTTAGGTGCTGGTTGCAATGGTGTCGGTTGCTGTGGTGGCAGCAGTCCAGCCAAGTCTGACAGTGACTGGCATTTGACTGAGGATAACCCCTCAAACACAGGTTTCTAAGTCACAGCTGGTGCCTCATATCACTAAAATCTTTTCACCGTGAAGGAGAGGAGACTCGGCTGAACGGGCTGGTATACATTTTATGTAGGTTTAGTACAAACTGTGTGAAAGGCACCGGTGTAAAAAAGTGAGTTTTTCTCTGGTCTTCTCTGATTTATTGATGGAACTGCTGTCATTTTGAGGCTCATAGTTCAGTTTCTCTAAGTCACTGGGCTCCTGCACTACAGTTTGCCTTATATTTTTGATTATGTATTATATCTTAATCTTAAACCTGGTGTCAAACTCAGTCAAATCCCTCTACGCTTGAACCCAGGACGTAAAGCTTTTTCAAAAGATAAGAATGAAACATTATTAAAAAAGTATGTATTTTTTTCCGTCTTTCTCCTATTTCTTTTCTCTTTCTTTTTAATCCAAATATTTATTACGTACTTTTTATTTTTACTGAATCAATTATTCATTTAACTGTTGATTGGATTAATGGATTTTAAATAAATATGTGAAGGTTGGACAATATAATGAGAAAAAGATCTGAAGTCTTCTGTGATAACATGCATAGTATATAAATAAAGGAATACTTGAATGATCCCAGCGAAAACACAAATAGTCAAAGAGTGAATAGAAATAGAAATGTGGCCGCCTCGTTTTTAAAAATTAATTCAATGCAAAGCTCTATGCTGATGTTGATAACTTTTCCTTATGCACTCCTCCCACTTTCACAATTTTGAAATGTGTCTATAATGTGACAAATGATAAAAATTGACAAAGCTTGATTATTATGTATGTTTGTTATTGCGTCCAATATTGCAACAGCAGCTAATCCCTGCGTTGTTTCCAGCACAACATTCGTTCAGATGCAACCTCTCAGTCGGCTATGACAAGCTTCATTCCAATGCCAGAGACCCAAAAGGTAGAGGTACTGTGGGTACTCCATACTGTTGTGAGGCACAGTTCATTTAAATCCAATGAAGACATAAGTGGCGTCTTTGCTGCCATGTTGCCCAATTCCCAGCTTGCCAAGTCATAGGCATTGCTTCATTCGTCAAGAAGGAGCTATCATGCAGTGTCAGTGAAAAGACATACGTTGTCATCTCCCGCTACTATGGATCGGAGGTCATGGGTCACTCCAGAGCCGAGGACATGTTGGGTCATTTCAGTGTAAGTAACGTTATGATTGTGTTTGAAATCGCATACTGTTATTCTATTCAGGTCACATGGTCTATGATCACTTTGACAATCTGGTAACAATCAAGGTAACAACATGTTGCTCAGAGTTTAGGGTGTGCAACTGTTGGTAGTTGTAGTTGATTTTTGTCTAAATATGCCGATTTGTAATTGTAAGGGTTGTTGATGGGATAGTAGGGCAAATCTAGGTAACAGCTGTGATTGTCGGCTGTCACTTGTTGCCATAGCAACAGTAAACATTCACGTAAGGGCTAATGTTCATGGACTAATGGGCATACTTGATTAGGTGTTAGAAGGCTTTGTGGGGTGTCTTAATGGGTTAAATAAATGTCACTTAATGTATGTAATTATTCCATCATATCCATAAACACATACATCTACCCAGGCTGTTATGAATGACAGATTGTATTTTGCATAAAATGGCTTGGATGAAATTGGCTGAATTCCTGCCACACATATAGTTTGGAAAGACGTGAACTGTCTGTCACCACACATTTCTTTTTCAATTATTCTGTGTCCAAAGTGTTTTTGTGCTTGTGGCTGGACCTCAGAGACAAGAAAACTATTTGACATGTTGCCACAGTAAACATCCTAAAAACAGAAAACATCAAAACAGACAATTTCATGCTTTAATCGAGCTAAAAATTCTGTGCTTCTAATTTCCAACTACTTTTTGATAACACTACTACAGCTACTTTGACTACAGTTACTGATGAGTATATGTTACACCCTATGTCCTTTGCTACTTTGCAATAAGCCCTTGCTTTGTGTCTTCTGTGTGTGTGCGCATGTGTTCTGGCAAAGCACTTGACTTCTTCATTTGTCATCAAGTTGACATTAATGCCAGGTGACCCATTGTTTGATAAGTCAGCCCTCAATTTAAAAATTGTATGAGCTTGGTTAAGTGAGTTGAGATTTTCGCATAAAAAGGGTCTCAAATCTTTAATAACATGACAATCACGCCCCAAGGAGATGAAGTGGTGGGGATACCACAATGCATTTCAGTGTAGAGAGGTGTGCAGGTATGAGTTTCACATAGATAGGCCAGAAGAGAAAAAAAGATGTATTTAAGCCTCTGAAGCCGTTTGTGGATATTTTCATCTACCTACAAGTGATATAGTTATTAACTCGTTGAAACCTGAGGTTGTTTTTAGTCTTTTATTCAACCCAGCACATTAAAATCACTCAGTGTCATCCAACAAGAATATGAAGGAGCATTTTCCTCAGATGTGTAAATGTCAGGGTCTCTAAACACATTAGTGTTCCCTGTTCCATCCTGCCTCAAAGAGCTGCAAAGAATCTCATTACAATCGATTTTCAGTGACCGAAAGCCATTCTAACAATGCTGGATGCATGTATTTCTAGAGAAGAGAGTATTTAAAAGGCTACTCCATGGATCAACTGTTGATAAGTCTCCCAGCTCAATTTGTCATGGGCAGGAGGTAGGTGTGACATCAGATAAAATCCACCAGAGACCAGAGTTTGCATCCCTAGTCATGTAAAGTTCAGCATATTGTAATTCAAGTGGTCTGACAGGAAACTAGACATCTGCAAGCACACACTGTGCAATAATCTAATTAATTTGAGCACAACATCAAGTTGTATGTATGTAGATTATATGACACCTACTGTATCACAGCATACACAAGTGAAGATACAAGAATTAATCTTCATCAGTTGTCCATCTGTGCTGTTATAAATGGAGTCACTACACGATCTGTACTGAGAACCTGATTTGTACTATGCATGTGTGAAAATGCTACATCCTGTCACCATTTACTGACACTAACAGCAGCTAACATTAGCTAGAGAGCTAAATTTAGCTAATATTAGATTGCAAGGTAACAACATTAGCTCAAAGATAATCTAACTACACCGAGAAGATTGTAATTTTAGTGTTTTCACCATTGATAAGAATATAGCTGCTAACCTGCAGCTAATTAGCTTAAACGTCTGTCACATGTATCGCTAGGTGGGTTTCCATCCAAATGTATCGCAAACGTTAACCGCATTTTCAGAAAATTAACAAAACAAAATGCGCATTTATGCATCCACTACTGTTATGTAAATATTAAGAGCTTGTTCTTCATCTTCATTATCATCATGGTTTGAAAGTTCGTCAGTTAAAAGTTGTATTTCAAACAATAACATAAGACTGGAGATGTTGATTGAGGAGCTGATAGACCTAAGGGCCCCATACTTTCAGGCAGCTGTTACTCCTGAACTGAACTCAACCTCTGGTCTGGATCATATAATGTTTCAAACTCTTTAACCGTTTGTCACCATCACAATTTGGCCTTTGTCAAAATGGCTCAGATCCTTTTTGCTGCTTCCAACACTTCAAAGTCTAAATGCTCATCTGGTGCCTAATATATCCACCAACTGACAGGTGATATTGGAACCAGATCATCACCATTATTACCACGTCACCTGTCAGTTATCATAGTTATATGACATAGAAATGTGTGCATTACTGAAATGTGTGCATTACTGAATCCCAGAACATTTCTGAGGTCAGACGAAAAGACAGCAAGACAGTTAACTTTATATTGCAAGCTTGATTACATCAGCAGTATGACATTATCCTTTTGATAACAGCTTATTATTATTAATTCATTAACAACACTGTGAGAGTGATGTCGGAGGAAAATTACCAATATGGTCTGTTGGTTTAGAGAATCAACTGTCCATATTAGTTAAAATGTTGGGTTTAATTGAATTAAAAGCAGAAAACAATCCATAGCTAAAAGTACTGCATGAGCTTTTGTTCAATCCAGGTGCTTATAGAGACATTTGAAGTGATCGTTGCATCATCTCCCCCGTGTTTGCCCTGTGTTCTGGCCTTTCACAGCATAGATGTTTTTGTTAATGTACGCTCTTTACACATCCATGTTTGTAATGGATGTTCAATCCACTCACATGAAAATATTCCCCTGAGTCTTTGCATGCTTGTGTGTGTACATGCCTGTACATGTACTTAAACACACACCCCACCCCCAAAGGATGGCTCTGTTACAATGAGTCTCATTATCTATCCAAGGCAATTAGTAGCAAAAGCCTCTCTGGCTTTGCTCCGGCACAACTGATGCCATTTACCAACTGCCACACGCTAGGCTAATGAATTATATAGCCACCTGTAATTAATGGCAGTATATTCTTATGTGCATAATATGAAGCGGGTTGGGGAAAGATGTGAGGCTGTGGACAGAGATAATGAGGAGGAGATCATGCAGACTGTGTTCAATAAGGGTCTGATAGGGTTCTGCCCTACACACAACATCAAAAACTAGGGCTGATATGGCCAAACATTTAGTCACAATATACATTTTTATGTCATTCCATATAGATAATTATCACGATAAAAGATGTAGCAACGAAAATAATATAAAAGACAGTTCATTCTGGTGCATCACAGAAGTGACAATGACCTTTGACTTTTACACTGATACAACCCCAGACCATGACAGACCCTGGCTTCTGGACTTGTTGCTGGTAAGTTTGGATGGTCCTTTTTATCTTTGTCTTTTGTCCAGAACACACGGCGTCCATCAATGACGGTTCTTAATCCTGATCCATGTGGTTCTATCAGGTCTAAATAAATTACGGTTCTTAATGCAGTGTCGCCTGAGGGATCAGAGATCATGGTGTTTAGCTTAGACTTGAACCCCTTTACACACTGAAATACATTCAGATCGCTTGAATCTTTTAATTCCGTTGTGTACCATAGAGGATGAAATATCCAAATATAATCAACAATTTTCTCGCACATTTGTTGTCAAACTGTAGATCCTCAGTCCATCTTTGCTCCTACAGGACTAGATCTTTCCTGGATGCTGCTTTTGGACCAAAATGATTACAATCACTTTTTTCAAATCACATTATTTCATTATTTAAAGTCATTGTTAGTCCTAAATTGCAAACAATACTCTAGTTCTGTTTTTTTTTTTAAATAAAGTTTTAGGTGGTCTTGTTGGTCATGATAATCCTGTCCACAGGCCCTAATGGAAGCAGTTTACCTGGTTCGAGAGTAGGCCCTGGAACTGCCACAGGGTTAAAGGGGTAATACTGGTTACATACCAACATCCTGACAGTGTCAAACTGTACAGACATCATTCTGCACAGTGAACAGATAACAGAGCATAGAAGGAATAAGAAGATAAACATGTTTTTGATTTGATGAAGACCTTAACTCTCAGCCTGTCATACACTTTCCATGTTCCTTTTGTCATCCTCTGCAATCCAGAACTACGGGTGTCTTAGTGTCACCAAAGCAACCGTCTCCAGCCACGCTCTTCCTTTCTCCGCTCTCAGAACAGGCTCAAACAGCAAGGGAATGAGCTTGTTAACCCCAGACCTCTTCACTCTCACTAAACCGAGGAAATGAAATGAATGGGAAGGCATCCCTCAAGAAATCAGCTTTCCATTACGAACAGTCTGATACCAAGACAAGGACTTAATTAAGGCTCTGTCTGTCTTTTGTGGAAAATGATGTTGAGTTGTTCTGAATGAAGTGTCTGATTTTGCTACAACTGAGCAAATGGCTTTTAAAATGAGGGAGCTGTGCTGCCTCCCTCTGTGTAATGTGTAGGGATGAAGTGGAAAAAGTCAGTGTGCAATTAAAGACTGGATTAAGGCCTTTACACAATGGGGGTGTGACGAATAAATGATGAGAAAGTGTGAAATACTCGCCCATGAATATTTCGCATCAAAGCTATTCACACCGGCAGCAATGAAAGTTTGCAACAGTTGTGACACTTGTTGAATAAAAGATTTGAATGTATTTGTGCCAGACTGTTTGACGGAAATTATAATAGATTCAACATCACCTGGAGCCTCATCTGCAGCCTGTGTGTTTCCATCCATGTCTGATCCACTGTCTTCTGTTCCTCTGGGTCTACGTCCGGTGTCTTCTGGTCCTCTGGGTCTACATCCAGTGGTCCAGTGTTTTCTGTTCCTCTGAGTCTACATCCGGTGTCTTCTGTGCCTCTGGGTCCACACACCGTTTCACACAAATGATTGGTTGAGGCCTCAAGCTCGGAAAAAAACAAACTTGTTCCAAAAATAAAACGTCGCTTTTTCGCTGCGTAATATTTGCGTTTTGCGTTGAACATATTCATGACATAATCAACGGTTAGAAAACATATAATGACATGCGAATTAATCACATGAAAAAAAAACACCCCTGGTGTGTAAAGACCTTTAAGCTTAGTATGGTCCATGTCTGAAATATACAGCAATTAATACAGATTAAGAACTTGTCTGTACTTCTATTATAACACTTTCATTGCACACAAGAAGATATCTTTTTTCTAAATTGTGGCTTTTAATTTGGCAACTTTAAAGCCTCTAGAAATAAAAATGACTCATTGAGTATGTGCATAAACCTGAGTGAAAATAAACATTCATAGACTATTTTTCAAGATTATGTAGGTATGTACATCATGTTAGCTCCACCATTACATGGGCTGGGTGATAAAACAAGAATGATAGTCATCATGATAGAATTTTGCATCATATCATGATATCATCTTTATAATTATATAGTAATAATTTGCTTTGAAGTTCAGCAGCATTTTTGTCATGTTCAGCCCATTACAATAGTTTAAATCCACAATTGCATGTCTTTAAGTTGTTTTAATGTTGTTGCACTCATTTTCTTATAATTTAATGTCCCCCTGGGAATTTTTGTTTCTGGCATTAAACTCAAGGCTTGTAAATGTTAGTCTCATAAACCAGTGGGTGAAGTCTCACTTCTTTGATGCCTTCTATAGTCAGAAGCTTACAAAAACTGTTGCAAACACTACATGGGTTGGTTATTTCCAACCAGCACTTTGTCTGGAAGATACTGAGGCCATAACGTAATGTGTGTTTTGTGTGTGTAATTTGTTGCAAATAAGAAAAATCTAGGATAACGTCAGCCTATGAATGAAAATGAGCAGATAGGAAGGATGCCGCAGTAGTCTACAGTAGGACAGCTGAGGTTTGAATTCCAGTCTGGCTGTGTAGAAGTGTACTGAAAATACTGGAGGTACTGAAGGCTGCAGCTAATGAGCATAGAGAAAACTGGGGTTCATGCTCCCAAAATGAAGACTGTGAAATTGCTCGCTCGCCCTGGTCAGCTCAGACCTCCAGAGGAGACTTTGGAGCAGAGTTTGTGAAGCAGCAGAATTTTTTTTCCTGAAGCTGTTCAGAGGAAAGTTCAGGGCATGTTTTCTGTCAGATCAGACAAAGTTTCAGTTTAGACTCTGTTGTAAGAAAAACTCTGAACAGTCAACTGATTTGTTCCTTTGGGTCGGCTGAAATCTTTACAACAGATCTAATGTGTACGTGCTTGTTTCTGGTTGGTTAGAGCAGCCTCAATAAGGCTACATTTCTGTAAAGTTCTTAGAGGATGGAAAATATTGTGTTCTGTGTTCTGTCCCAGTAGTAAATGTTTGTGTTTTTTTTTTTTTATTACAATGCGGAAAATTAACAAAACAAAAACTAAATCACAAATTCAGACTACATGTGTTTTAACCTCTCGAGCCAAAAATACAGTCTTTAAAGACATAAAAGTGGGTACAGGAAATAAGACATGAGGCATCAGCAGGAAGAACTAACTGTGGGATCCTGACATGCAGTGCTAACATGTGCAGCAAACATTTCACCATATCTTTTAAGCATTTAAGTCAAATATCCAAATGTTAGTTCAGCAATTTTGTTAGTCATGTCACACCAGGTATGGATTTTCAAAAAATTCACATGGAAATGCAAATACCTCAATGTCTGTGGACTTCCACCTTTGGCCAGTGAAATCCTGTTAATGTTGAT
>JAPQRN010000866.1:0-14744 GCA_037367275.1 Coranthus polyacanthus | reverse complement strand
GAGGAGGTGTCTGGGGAGAGGGAAGCCTGGGCTTCCCTGCTTAGACTGCTGCCCCCGCGACCCGGCCCCGGATAAGCAGCAGATGATGGAACTTTTATAACTGCATTACTGTAATTTATTTCATTGTATTATATTTTACTGCATCGTTTGTTTTTTGTACTCATCTGTTTTGCATTCTCTTGCAGTACGTTTGTGTACTTTTATTTTTGTCACTTTGTCGTTTTTGTCTCTTCGTTGAATTTTTGTCACTGCTGCTATGACAAATTTATTTCCCTCTGGGGATTAATAAAGCTAGCTATACTGAAGTAAGGATGTGAATACTTCTTCCAGTGCAGTAGAAGTATAAAGGAGCATAAAATTAAAATAACATTTGAGCAGAGCCTCAGTGAATGTGCCCTTGTTCTACTGGAGGCCTGTGACCTGCAGCCATGTTGTCTCACCAGGGTTGTCCTCTCTGATGGCTGATTTCAGGAGGCCTTTGGCGTCTTCTGAGTTCCAGGGACTCACCACCTTCAGACCAGGACAGTGAGCATACCTGCAGACCGGACCGACACAAGAATTCAAACATGATATATATACACAATGAGCCAGGGTTATTTTAGCACATGAAAACTATAACTAGGAATGAAAAAAATATGTAATTAACTGAAATACAGTTTAACAAAGGCAATGAACAATGCAATAGGAAGTAAAACTATGGGACCTTTAATAAATTTTGTAATAAGTTTTGTAAATCATATCTTCCCTAGTTTTAGACAGTCCAACTTAAAAAATATCTCTGTATGAAAAGTTAATATGATAGAAAATAACCAAAAGTAATGCTCAATATTTTGGGTGAAATGATTGATTTCTTCAGTTAAAAAGCCATGTAATACATGGAGTATTTAATGATCAGTTATGGCCACAGGCTTAGGCCCAACCCCCATCCCCATGTAAACAGAACATTTCAAAATTATAAGAACAGTCAACACACCATGCAGCGAAGCACTGTGAGTGCTGAGCGGCGACTCCAGCTGATGCTCCATTTGGTCCTCTGAAGACGATGGGGACCGTCTGCAGACCAGCTGACATGTAGTAAGTCTTGGCTGCGGAGTTGATGACCTGATCAATGGCTTGCATGGAAAAGTTAAAGGTCATAAACTCACAGATGGGTCTGAGTCCAGCCTACAGGAGAGGAGAGAAGAGGAGAGTCAGAAGCCCTGCTTAAGCACAGATTCCTCTTTATTGTCATTAACAAGACCTCCTATTATGTCAGCTTTGCCAGTTTATACAGAACCAAACAAAGCCAACATGATGCTGCCTCAGGCCCTGTCCACACTAATACGTTTTTATTTTAAAACCATAGACTGTATATATTAGTGGAACCGTAACGTAATTCATTAGTTTCTGAACTGCCATTCTGAAGCCAGTAGTTTATATTTTGGATGTTGCCATGATGGCTTTTTGGAACGGGAAGTGACCATATTTGGACAAAAGTAGCAGAACTGCAGGAGCGTGAGGGGTCAGAGCTGTCTTTGATGGGTCATGAGCCAATGCTAAATGGTAGCTTACTTACGTTTATTAGAGGGTCCAAATAAAATGACACCAGAATGACTCCTGGAAAAAAAATATTTAAGTTTAAATTTATAAGTATTTTCAGGGAGAAGTTCAATATAAGTCTATGGTAGCCAGGGGCTTTTTGGAGCAGCATCCGTCAGCGGCATTAAACATTAACATACTTAGCCGAAGTCCCCCCCCACACTTCTTTTAACCTCCTGAAAACGCAGCATTTTAGAAACACAGCTGACCTGGTTTTAGTTCAGGGACTGTGGGGCTGTGGGATACCTGCATTTGCTGCCTTACTGATGCCCCTTTCACATGACCATTTCCAAGTAAACAAGACATCGCCCATGACGCCCTTAAAAGCTGGTATCGCCCTTGTTAATTCAACATGGATAGGGACTAGCTTTTCTTTCCTTGGTGTCTACAGCTGTTGTGCAGTTACATTCTGCATTCACCATGCTGATGAATCCCCTGTTCAGAAGAGTCATCAGCCCTACATCTATGTACATCCAGCGGTGGTTTTGGGTGAGGCCCGGGAAGAGCAAGTGGAACAATTTTCTCAAGAAAATTGTGGCCCTAGGGAATGGCCTGAAAACCTTCAGATGTCCAGATTGGCCCTGATCAACCTTGCGGAAAAATGACATCCCTATGTGTAAGAGAAACAACAAAGTGAAGGGCGTCTGTGGATGTTCTCACAAAGGTAGCGTGCATGTTGTTTTTCCTGAGTGATATGCAGTGTTCCGTGTTGGAATGTTCAGAGGTCATTTCTGAAACATTGCTAAAAAAATCTGGTCGTAAACAGCATCAGTGTCTAGTGTGATGCATTACATACATGTGGGAAGGATGTGAATACAATGTGTTGTAGGTCTGTGAAACACATTGAACTCACCATGGCAGCTCCCACTGCAATGCCAGCAAAACCCATCTGCAGCACAAAGAGAGATGATAATCAATTAAGCAACAGCAGAAATGTATTTTCTGCAGAAATTCGTAAAGCCCTGCATCTTCAACCAGTTCATTCACCATTTTTTTCTTGTAATTAATTACCCTATAGGTTCGTCACAGCCGAAGTTGGGATTAAAGTATGTCAGACTTCTCACCTCTGAGATTGGAGTGTCGATGATTCGCTTGTCTCCGTACTTCTTCCACAAGCCCCTGCTCACCTGCACACACACAAATACACATATGTTGTGTCCATCAGTTTGTGGGACATTACACTGACCTACATTCATTTCCAGGAGACTTAAATGCTTAAACTATGCTATTATAGTTAACAAATTCTATATTATAGTAAACTAAAACTAGCTGTGAACAAATCATTTTGTTAACTGCAAGAAAAATAAACTAAAAAACATGTAAACTATTCACCAATGTTAAATGTTCATGATATACAAGAATAAAATGACTTTGAATAACATAGGACCTTTAATAAACAATGTTTTTTTGTAAATCATATTTGAAGTCAGGCATTCTTTCATTCTTACTCAGCTTCTATAAATCTAAGCTTTCCCTCATAATACCTTAAAAACACAAAAACTAAAGAAAGCAAAATCCTCAACATAAAGATAAAAATAAAACTACATGTGCACTTGTAAAACTATAAAACTAAACTAATATCAAAAAACAAACTGAAAATAAAATATTTTATTTATTATTTTCATTAGTAGAACGTGCATTTCGTCTCCACAACAGAATACACTTTTTTTTTACTTGACCAAATGTACTTGTCCAAAATGAAAAATGTAGGTAGTGTTTCATCTGTATTCATTTAGCATGATGCACCACCACAGCAAAGAAATCATCACCACTGCAAACACATGTACAAACACTAGAATTTACCTGTAATGTTATCTGTAACTAAACTGTGTGCAGTCCAGAGGTTTTAGAAGTAGCAATTATAGAATTAAAAAGATGTAACATTATAGCCTTAATTTTAACACAATTAAACAGCAAACCTGTATGAGACTAGAATTATCACCCAAAGCACCACAGCTATACTTTATTTTATAATTTATCAACAATAAAATGTTTTATTTCAGTTTCTTTCTGTGTTTCTGTGAACGCATCACGGTATGTTCAAGGTTGCTGTGTGTGTTGATCATGTGATCATAATGTGGTTTGGTCTGAAGTGGTCTGATCACATGGGTTTTCTGGCTGGTTTCCCTGCTCTGTGTTATTTTATTCTCTTCATAATGCTCCTTGTCCTGTTTCCTCTCACCTTGTACGCTCCGTCGTACTGGGCAACCTCTTCACCCATCAGGAACACCCGCTCATCCCTCTCCAGCTCCTCGTCCATCGCCTGGTTCAGGGCATCACGGACTGTCACCTGACGACAACAACAACAAAGGTGTCATGTGCTATCCAGACAGACTGAAAAAAGACCTAGAGCAATGTCTGGGGCGCCTGACTCTCCTGTATTTATTTTTTCCAAGGTTAGCATCAAGTGTTGTTCATCATTAGATTCAGGAGAACCTAAAGGAGCAGTCTGGTTCATTTAAAACTACCAATTTTACATTGTCCTTGACCCAGAAAGGTTCAGATTTAGCTTTAGATTTAGCAGGAATTTTTAAAAACTGCAGTAAAAGCTCATCTACATCTAACCTTCTGTCTATATCTAACCTTCCCTATTCAAGTTTATGTAATTTATTGATTCAGAGGAAGACACTAGTGGCTTTCCTTCTGGAAACACTGCTCCAGAAGGTGATGGTGTAACAATATTCGCTACAGAGTGTTTGAATGTCCACATAAGGCACATGATAACACTGAAAAGCCGATTATTCCATAATCATCTGATTATGAGACATGACTGATCATTTCTCATAACCCTTAGAATGCTCTCCATTCAGCTGTATAAAAACAGTTGGTGAAACAGAAATAACATATTCAATCATTATTTTCACATCATTTGACTAGCGCTCTTTTAACGACATGCCATTAACATGAAAAATAGGAAATGCTATTATGTGCCATGTTCCATTTTTAGTAACAAAATACAGAAATATACATGTATGTGCATAATTCAACTATTATTATTCCAGTGGTAGCAGAAAGTTAATAGAATAGACAATATCCTAAATGGCAATTATTTGTATGAAAATTAATCGTCAACACAAATTTCAATATTGTGACAGCAACAGTGGTGAAAACAATGACAATGCTTCAATTTTTAATCAATTTGTGACTTTCTAGTTGTTTCTTACTGGTTCTCATCCTCAACTCATCACATTCTAACACTCTGGTCAAAGACCCCTTAGTGTTAGTTTTCAACACAGACAGAAAAAAAGACTTTGCAACTGACAAGTTTGTGGAGCAAAAGGCACTGGCAGCACATGCATCCATGAGACACAGAAATGCACATTAAATATGTTTAAGGAAATGCGCTTAGAGAATGAAAATATTTCTCCATGTGAATAATAAGTTTAGCCAATTAATCTTTTTTTCTTTAGCTCTCAGGCATTATCAGGATCCTTACTGGCAGCATTTTCACATCACATCATGATAAATGTCAATCAATCAAAGTTTATTCACAAACAAATAAAATACGAAATGAAAGAGATTTGTGAAATGGGACACCCTGAGAAGCCATCTAGAGCTTAAAAATAGGGGCCCAGACACCAAGTAAAATAACAGTTACACATCTAGGTTTAAAAACAATCATCAAATTAACTCACAAGGGAACTAAGTATAACTGAAGACCTAAGAGTAAGGGTAAGGATTTTCCTAAACTAAGCCTAATACCTACTACTAACCTAAACCTAACACCTTAGAGATCTAAAGGTCTATCTAAATCTAAATAGTCCTGAGACATTCTAATTCATTAGTCATACCATCATTTTGATAAGTAAGATGCATTAGACATACACAACAAATGTAAATGACAATAAGAAGTAGTAACATAACTTTTAAGATTAAGAAGAAGAATGTCCCAGCCACTTAGGTTATTTAGGATTTAACATATTTTAACAATAACTGCTGCCTTAGGTTCTTTTTAAAAACAGACACAGATGATGACATTTTTATGTTATTATCAATCTCATTCCACAACTAAGGACCTCTGCAAGCCACACTGAAGCTGGTACATTTAAGTTTATGTTTTTTTTTCCTTTAATGAGATGCTTTTGTCTAGTCCCGTATGTGTGTGAAGGAGAATTAATTGGAATAAGTTCACACAGTCTGCCATTGAGTTCATGTATAACAGTGTACATTATACAAGCATTTTGCTTTTATTAATTTATTGTTTAATGTTGTAATATTTAATAATTAATTTATATGAGGCTCAAATAAAGTCCGATACAATGTTAAAAGAGCTGAAAATGGAAAAAACAGCTTTAACTTGAAAAATAAGTCAACATATTTGGACAAGCTTTTCACCAGTTGATCAATATGGCCCTTGAAATTTAGGAATTCATCAATATGTACAACCAAGAATTTATTGGATGTCACTCTCTCAATAACCTGCCCACTTATTTTAATACACACATGTTCAATATTATTTTGATTTCTATATGAGCAGAATACAATAAATTTTGTCTTGTGAAAATTACTTTATTTATTTTTAATTATACTTTATTGCATTTAAACGATGTATCAACTTTAACCATTTCCTCATTGAGATTATTTTGTAAATCATGTACATTTTTGTGTGATAGGAATAAATTTGTGCCGTCAGCAAATAATAGTTCATGTAGAGTTTTAGAAGAGTTTACAAAGTCATTAATGTAATGAATTAATGTACAGTATGAAGAGGAGCGGCCCTAAAATTGATCCCTGGGGGACTCCATATCTGATGATTTTATGTTGAGATTTGTCACCGTTTATATATACATAACTTTTAAACCAACTCAGTGCTGTACCTCTGACACCATAATTTTGCAGTTTGCTGAGGAGGATTTCAAGTGAATGGTGTCAAATGCTTTTGATAAATCAAGAAAAACCCCAATGCCACAGTCACCTTTATCAATACCATCATTATATTCCTTAAGATTTTACACACTTCATTTCTGTCTGTTGACTTCAAGAAAAATGAATTCAAATGGTTACCTAGAAGATATTGTTTGAAAGTAGCAACCTCTGGTTGGCTAATTTTATTAGACAGCTTTTCACCTATAGAGATAAAATAATTATTAAAACTATTTGCAAGATCAACACTGTGAGAGTCATTAGTGCCATTGTGCTTCATTTTGATGTCAGGAAACACAGTAGATTTGCGACCCCGGTTGAGGACTTCATTTAGATCACCATGAGAAGCTTTAATAAGCTCCGAGTAACGTCGTCACTTAATGACTCGAATTACATGTGTGAGTTTATTTCTATATTTTGTGTATAAGTCTTTATTTGCATTACTTGGGGAAAAAGGATGATGAATGGAGAGTATTAATGAAATCATTTTAGTGCTATCCTCTTTTGAAATATCAATATTAAAATCCCCAAGAATAAAGCAATTTTTGTTATTTTAATTTAATGAATATAGGAGTTCGTCCAGTTTTATCTTGAAGACGTTAAAGTTGGAATCTGGTGGTCGATAAATGACTCCAACAATTCCATTTTTATCATTATTCACATTTATCGCGATAAATAAAGAACCTGAGTGACCATCATCATCATCGTCCTCGCAAATATTTGCAGTGTGTCTTGAATGTACATACAAACACATTCCACTACCAGGTCTATTTTTAGTATATAACTTATAACCTTCAAAATTTTTAAATATCCACATAAGATGTATCTTTAAGCCAGGTTTCACTACAGCCTATTATATCAAAATTATGATGTAGACAAGCCAGAAGAGAGACTAAATCATGCTTATTCAGACTTCTGGTGTTAATATGTGGCAGCGAATATGAGAAGTTGTTTTTGATGTTTCTATATTTCAGCTGCTAAAACGCTCACAGTTTATCTTCCCATTGATGTTAAAGCAATGCTCTGCCAGTCCTTTATAGGTTATGTTGCCAAAATCCATACAAAGTATGAAAATAATTTAAGGAAATCAGTTGACTGATGCTTAGATTTTTTTAGGACCATATAAGACGACCTAACTAATAAAAGGGCAAATGCATAAGAATTCAATTAAATGTTTGTGATTAAAACAAGGATACAGCATGAGCGAGTCCAACAACAGTACTAACATAAAGTGTCTGTTAAGTGATCCAAACTTAGGAGAAGCACAACTTACTGGCGCAGACAGTTTACTGATAACGTGACAGTTTACTGTTAACGTAATATAGGTGATGATAAGCAACATGGATACATCTAACAGCCTATCCCACAGAAGCCAAAAATGTAGCACCTGAGAAGCACCACATGAGTGCAGGTTGTCTGTTTGTTGAGTACATCTCAGAAGTGTCGCCTCCACTGGAGCCTAATGTTTTTGCCAAAATAGTCCTGGAATAAAATATTCTGCTGAGAGTCTCTACTTCTATTCTCTTGCTGACTGTGTCTGAGTTTGACATACAGGCACAAGGACGGACTTCATGTTGCATTCATGACAATTAAATTCAGAAATCTATACTCAAATTGCTGCAACGGTTTTTTGAAACAGTAATGCTTATTTTTCTATTCTTTCAATGCATAGACAAACATCTGCCATCACTGAGAGGATGGAAATATTCTTAAATTTATCTAAAGAACCTTCTTTCTTCAGGGTTCAGGCATTACCAGGATACTCTTATCAAATTATGTCATTATAAATATAGATATTGATCAAAAAGATATTGTGATTGTATTTTTTGCCTTATCACCCAACCCTATGATGATGCAAATGTGCCACGTGGGACAACACTGTTTCAGTATTGTGATGATATGGCTTGCAATAAATAAACAAATTAACCTCATGGTCATCAAATTGACACCAATTAATCTGAGGCTATGTTCACATCCTAAGTGAATAAAATGATTTTTGTTATTCATGATTCAGGAAGTCTGTGCTGTGTTTATTGCACATGTTCCAATTGCAATGACGATGACAAGTTAGCAGTTTAGCAGTCAGCACTCCTGTGTGTATTATTAATATATTATTAAGCTTATATAATATTATAGTGGCAAACAAGACAAAACGGTTTTGCAATTATCTGCATGACAGTTAATTGTCAACTGGTCTTGATCTTGACAATCATACATAATGTAACATCCGTATTATGTCAGAAACATTGCATTTAAGAAAACCTGCCCTTAATGGCTGCATTATCCGTTTAGCAACTTGACTGTTTAAGGCATCAATAATCCAAACTAAAAGAGAGAAATAAAGTTTGCATGAGGTAGGAAAATATGCTCAGGATAACTAATGTTTTTTTGCTCAAAATATTACAGTAAAGTTGTTCTGAGTAACAGGTTTCGGGCTGCAAGTACTGTTTAGGCAAAGAAAAAACGGCATTTTACGGATAATGAGACACTGGACACTACAGAACAATTTAATATTGTACAGATGTATTATAGATGGTGAATATGTCAGATTACAGTCTAAATACTTTTAAAAAGTGTGTAATTTTTTGATAGAGGTCAGTTTGTAGTAACACAACGGGACAGAACTGTCATTAGCGGGGTGACACGATGAGACAGTGTGGATAGAAAGCCACACTGACCAGTGTCCGGACACCGGCAAAACACTCTAAATCACTGGATAATAAATACAGCGAGTATGAGACTAAAAGCAATGACAGTGGCTTTCTGGGGTTGTTAGTTAACTGAAAAAGTCGTAAAAACATAATAAAAACGTAACAGATATCTGCAGTTTACGTTAGCCTGCTAGCTGCTAACACTGACCTGTACAGTGGCCGGAGAGCTGCTGTGAAATCCCCGCCGCTGCAGAGCCGACACGGCACTCTAAAGTAAGACAGGAGAACAATAATGAATATCAAGAAATAATATTTAGCGTTAAAAAGAGACATTTCAAACAAGCCCGTACCTTTCCTGAGCGGAGAACACTTCTCAGGGACGCCGCCATCTTGAACCTGTCCTCTGCTGGAGGAAAGGGGGGACTTAAAGAGGCAAGAGACTTCAACCAATCAAAGCTGGAATTGAAATGACGCTAAGGACGTATCACACTAGAGAACCAATCACAGCGGTTCAGAGGAGATGGAGGCGGGAGAAACCGCAAGACGGAAAAAAGTCCAAGGACACGCTCTGTCATCCGAGTATGGAGGACCATACATGTCAAAAATAAAGTAATGAATTTTATTTTTAGGAAATTTTATCTGAATTAAAATTATAAATAAGTAAAAATGTTTTGTCCTTAGGTGGTGAGCTCACCTTGTAGAAAGTGCTATAAATAAAATGTACTATTAATGTTTTGTACACACTCTTCCCAGAAAATACAAAAATAACTACAAATATTCTGATTAAATATAATTAGTATTTTTTAGGGTTGTCGATAAAAAGTTAACCACAAATTTATTGTATATTTAATCACAAATTTGCTGCAATTAATCATGATTAATCAAATGTTTTCTTTTTAAAGGTCCCGTACTGTGGACATGCTGAGATGTCCTCCAGACAAAACAAGGCAATTAGAAAATCCCCTGCTTGTGATGTAGTAAGTAGAAACAATATCCATAACCAATCATGTTCGGGGAAGGGTTGCTACCATCAGTTAGTAGCAACAGAACTGCGACCATGTTGGTAAAACTATCTATGAAAAGTGTATTATTCCTGTTTCAGTGAATCAAAACTACTGCACAGACTGGATGGATTTGACTTTTGGAGACTTATGTTGACTTATCTTCAGTCTTTTTGGATGTGTACAGCACATTAATAACTGATAATTGTTGACATCTGTTGAGAATTATGCTGTTGCTAACGGTTGCTAAGGGATCTGAGGTTATCCAATTAGAACGTTTGTTGATGAAAAGTGGGAGGTGACATTATCCTCTCAGTGTAATATGAGCCATTTGTGGCAGAGGCACAGAGAAGCATCATAAAAGTGAGGAAATATCAAATTTATACTATAATTTATGTCAACACCATTAAATGTTAAGATATGGGACCTTTAATACTGAAGCTTGTAATAACTGATACTTAAATGTAAAATTCACGTAGATTCAACACAAAAGAAGCATATTTAAATCCTATTGTTTAATATAATGTTTTTACCTTTAAAAACAGATTGCCTCCATTGAACAACAAATTTAAATAAAACCATCACAACTGATGGTCAGCTTGAAGGGCATATTTCTGATCTGCACAAAATAAGAACAAAACGCAGGTCTATAGAGAATGGAATGGTGTTGTCATGCTGCAATGAGGACAGATGAATGAGGACAAATGAATGAGGACAGATGTTGTGATGTTGTGGATATTAATATTATTGTGAACCTAAAAATACAATAAAAATGCATTTTCACAGTATGGGACTTTTAAGACTTACTGTTATTTAATAATGTACCCTAAACTTTCATTAAATTACTTTAATTATGATTTTATATATTCTGTGCTTTCTTTTCTTAATGTCTCCTTTTTTTATTTTAGTTTCCTCTGGATGTCCCATTTATTTATTTATAAGCACATTGAATTGCCTTTATGTATGAAATGCATCATATACTGTAACTAAACTTGCCTTGTCTTGCCAAATAAGATCACCTAATTATATTTAAAAGCATATTACACTGGTAAAGCAATCAGCTCTTTATTCTTCTTCTTTGAGGTTTTATTTGTGGTTGTGGCTGGCTCTTTTTCATTTAGTGGGATTTTTTAAAAGACTGTCACAACCCAGCTCAAGGCCATGACAAAAAGGAAAACGCACACACCAATCTATTTACCAACAAAGATATGTATTTATTTAACCAAATTAAATAACATAAAACACAGTGTGAGTCAGCAGCATCAGTAGTGTGACTGTGGTGTTGCAAGGTGCAGAACAGAACAAAAAGCAGAATGTGGCGCAGTGGCAGCGAGGGCAGGACAGGCTGGAGGCGGGTCCTTTTGTACTAGGAGCGCTCGGGACAGGTGGAAATGCCCACAACCTGAAACAAAGAAAACTGCAATAGTTGTTAAGCCTACCTCAACACTGAACCCATTAAGGTTATACACTATATAAGTGGGCAGGGGCCATCACAAGACTCATGCAGATGATTGTGGGCCTTTAAACAGCGTCGAGGATCCACAGATGCATCCTTGAAAATTCTCCAAAGGAAGGAGTCAGTCCTTGGGAGGATCCTGGACATTGCAACAGGCCTCCGGTGAAACCTGATGATGTAATGTTATGTAAATGAATCCATTGAAGGATCCTTCCATGACTTTGAGAAACATCCATTAAGCCAGTGGTTCTCAAACATTTTTTCCTGGGCCCCCCTTTAGTTAACAATAACATTTCCATGCCCCCCCCCCAAAAAAAACAAACAAACAAACAAACAAAAAAAACATCCAGCACACACATTGTTCAATCAGACATACACATATTTTGTTTAAAACTCCATTGCAGTTTTAGCTTGTTCGGCTTCATACTGTCAGAAGCTAGCACTTCAAGACAGACAACACACTGTAGTCTCTCCTCATTACCCACCATTGTACAGGTGAAGCCAAAGGCAAGATATGCTTTGTCATATTTTCTACACTTTGGCTTTAAAGAAAGCTGGTTTGGAAGCACATTTGGCGATGCTTCGTCTTCGGCTTTACGTTTAGGTGGGAGCCCCGTCAAAAGCCTGTCCATTATGCTAGCAGTCAAGCATTGATTTGATTTGATTTTTTTTTCATTCATCCATACTGCGTGATTGTGCCCCCCTGCAAGGGCACTGCGCCCCCCTTAGGGGGCACCCCCCACACTTTGGGAACCACTGCATTAAACTGAGAGCTCTTTTTTGCTCTATTTGACTCCATACAAACTATTGATTGTTCAGTCAGTTACTGAGACAGACCAGTCTGTCACATGGTCAGGTACCAACCACTGGACCAACAGACAGAAGTGTTTCAACATATGTTGTTTTCAGCTGCTTATACGTCGGTGTATAGCTGTGGATTCACGTAACTTACTCATGATTGGATTTATTTCAGACCATAGACAGTAAACAGTCTGCGTTTCACCACAGCAGAAAAGTCACTGTGAGAAAGAAAGAGAGAGAGAGAGAGAGAGAGAGAGAGAGAGAGAGAGACAGACAGGGAGACCGAGACTGAAAAGAAAAGAGTGAATCAGAGAAATAAAATGTTATTTTCTGACTGTTTCACAATTTCTACATTGGAGAACCTGTCACCAAAGGCAGGTTCTCCAATGTAGAAATTGTTTTATAATCTGAGATCAAAAAACAAACTAAAATGCTTAATTTCAGAAGTGCAAGAACTCCACCCTGCACACAGGAAAAAGCTTTTTCATTTACAATTCCAGTATGTAGTTTGATAAGTTTTGTAAGAATTACTTGTTTTTGCAAGAGATGTGTAAGGGTTGGTATGAGGTTTTGTGCTTAGTATATAGAACAAATCTGCAAAAATAGCTGTTTCAAAGATACATCATCAAACTGAATCATGACATCAGTGAATATTCACAGCTGTACCATAATGTGACACAAATAAACACACCCACACCTTAGCACAACATGCAAATAATGCTGTCTGACATTGATCATAGGTCAGCTGGCAGAGGAAATAAATAAAACTGTTAATTTTGTTAAATTTTTAAAAATCTGTTAATTATTTTTCAATTAATCATAAAATTAACGTGTTAATTTTGGCAGGCCTATCATTTTTTAACATTTGTTGTATTGTATTATACTCATCAATCCAATATCTCAATCATCCTTTAAGTCCTGTGAGTTGCAACGTGGGGCCTTCATGGATCAGACTTGTCTGTCCAGCACATCCAAGGGATTGCTCGATTGGATTGAGATCCTGTTGTCCTCCCTTAGACTACTTTTGGTAGGTACTAACCACTGTGACACCTAACAAGATCTGCAGTTTTGGAGATGCTCTTACCCAGTCGTCTAACATCACAACTTGGTCTTTGTCAAAGTTACTGAGATTCTTATGCTGCACATTTTTCTGCTTCCAACACATGAACTTCAAATGTTCACTTCGCAATATATCAACCCACTGACAGGAGCCACAAGAACCAATCAACATTATGACCTCTTCAATGTCATTGGTCACAATGTTATGGCTGATCAGTGTATGATTTTAAAAAAAAATGTTGCCTCATGTGAACAAATGGGAATTTTGAGAATTTTCTATTAATAGTTCATACAGATCAAATTTACTCCTGTAATACCTATTACAGGAGTAAATTTTATGTTGTAAATTATCTTAGCAATATTATCTTGTTCGCATATTATATATGCGAACAAGATATTTTTTTCCACAATTATGACTGTATTCTCAAAATGTCAGATTTTTTCCCTCCCTCAACACGGTCATAATATTCTATTGTAATAATTAAGTCGTAGGCATGTGTAATTGTTTATGTGTCAACTCCTCCTGTGGACACCATTAACCTGTTAAGGTTAAGGTGCATGTTTTTGGACGGTGGGAGGAAAATGGAGTACCCGGAGAGAACCCACGCAGACACGAGGAGAACATGCAAACTCCACACAGAGAGGCCCCAGCCGGCTCCTTGCTGTGAGGCGACAGTGCTAACCACTGCACCACTGTGCCATCCGAGCAGCAGAGATAATGAATGACAATTTAGTAAAACTCAGCTGTAATTATATAAAAGGACAACTGGGGGGGATAATAAACACAAAATGTCCTTATACCTGCTTTATAGCTGTTCACAACTACATTTTCATCTAAAAAACTATATTTAATGTTTATCTACTATCACAAACACTAAAGTTAATCAGAGTTACAACATACAATGTAAATTTCTTGAATGTGTTTCAGCCTGAATGTGATGAATGGATGTATATTTATAAATGAAATTAAGTCAGCCAGACAAAACATGGAATATATTGTGTTCATACTGTCTACAATCAAATACAAGTCAAAGTACATTTTAATAACACTGCTTTCTTTTTAATTTGCATGTTCCATATAGTCCTATGTTTTTCAGATTTGGGGCTGTAATCATTCGTCCTGGTCATACTGGACACTAAAAAAAGAGACACACAGAAAAACTAGCTAACTAACATGCATTTGTTACTTCCAGGCTGGACTACTGTAATTCATTACTGTCAGAATGTCCAAATAGCTCCATAAAAAGCCTCCAGTTAATTCAAAACGCTGCAGCACGAGTATTAACAGGAGCCAGAAAAATGTATCATATTTCCCCAATATTAGCTTCTCTTCAT
>JAPQRN010000865.1:0-14752 GCA_037367275.1 Coranthus polyacanthus | reverse complement strand
AGCTGGACTGTCCTGTCTGCAGAGTCCACATCTGTCTCCTATTGAACATGTATGGACATCATGAAGAGGAGAATCAGTCAACGACCACCACGGACTGTTGAGCAGATCAAGTCTAGTAAACAGCAAGAATGGACAAAACGTACTCTTGAAAAAGTGCAGCAATTAGTGTCTTCAGTTCATAAATTATTAAAAAGTGTCATAAAAACCAAAGGAGGTGTAACACAGTGGTAAACATGTCTCTGTCACAACTTGAGTGTGTTGCAGGCATCAAAATCTAATGGTCAGTGAGAACATGGGAAATCTTTGTACTTTTATCAGTTAAGTAAAGATTAAAACCAATGAACAAACCATAGATTTTTGTTTTTATTGCATTTTAGAAAATGTCCCAGTTTTCTGGAAATTGGATTTGTAGTTGGTTAGTCAGTCAGATTCCATAACCTCATTGACTGGCATAAAACATAATCACTTCCATCTTCATTTCAGCAACCAAGTGCATATATGATGCTACAATTATATATTTATTTTATCAATGTAACCCATGTCACCATGTCTTCACAGATACCCGATATTTGAGAATCCCTACCCTCTGACTGTCCACGAGTCACCAGTCACCTGCTGTGAGTATTTCGCTGACTGCCCCGCCGAACTTATCCCTGCACTTTACTCCGTCGGCAGCCGGCAAAAGAGACAAGGTTACAGCAAGAAGGTAGGTTTGTCTTCCCTGGGGCGAAAACTGAACTTCATTTTTGGAGGAATTTGGATGAATACGTTCATTATTAATTTAACTATATCTTTTCATTTTATTTTTTTTAAATTTTCACAGGAATGGCCCATCAGTGGAGGAAACTGGGGCCAAGGCACACAGAGCTACCCAGAAATAATTATCACTGGGTACGGGATAATTGATCAACTTTTTGTAGAGCCCCTCCAATGGAAAGATCTCATTAGATTCTTGTTGAGGGAACTGGAGTGATGTTAACTTGATGTTTAACCTATAAAACACATTATCCCTGCAGCGTATGTTAATATGTTTTCTACTCCCCCCCAAACCAGACATGCTGATGGGTCGATTAAATTTTGGGATGCTTCAGCATGTAAGTCATTTTACAAATGTTACATTTTGATTTGGTTATTTAGGACCAGTGCATCATTTTAAAGAGGAATGTTTAGTTTAGATTCACAAACCCCATTTTCCAGAGTCGTGTAGAACATTAATATTTGTCTGCAAATTGTCCATCTTTTTCAAATCTTGTGTTTTAATATTTTGTCATACTTCCTACTATTTTGAAAGTAATGCTTCAAGTGCTGTACAAGCTGAAAACTGCCAAAGTGTTTGAGAGGGCCCGTGGGAAAGAGGAGAAGGGAAGTACAGAAATAGTGGAGGAGGACCCGTTCGCCATCCAGACTCTGTCCTGGTGCCCCGAGAGCAGGATGCTCTGTGTGGCCGGAGTGTCCGCCCACGTCATCATCTATAGGTTCAGCAAACAAGAGATCACCACCGAAGATGTGCAGGTGAGGAGACGACTGGGTAAACGTACACATAGAAAGAAATGCACAAATGAATCCTGTAATATGAAGTTGAATCACTCCGCAGCGTACGAACCAAGGACCAAATCAATCATGTCGGTTTGAATTATCATACATTTATTTTTGTAGATGAATCATCAAATGGAAAAAAATGTGATGATTAATTTCTGTTTTACAATTAATGTTATGTTGATTCACGTTTAGATGAAAACATCAGTATTCATAATCGTCCTATTAATGAAGAAAAAAAAGAACGAGATTTGTGATCACTTTCAACTTTCCTTCTCTATTTTCATTTCAAAGTTATTACTTAATGATCTGGGTTTTTTGTTACCTCCCAATGGACTTAATGGACACTTCTCACAATTTGCTAAGGAGCAAGCACAAAATTTGAGATATATGATTCTGGATTAAAGCTGAAGCCTTATATGTCATTTTTTAATTTTGGTGTGTATTTTGGTGTGTACTGGTGTGAAATTATTACACATCTGTTATTTATAGCCAAAACACACTTATCATGTAACTCTGGATACAATGACTTTGCTCCTTAGCAAATTGTGAGAAGTGTAAATTAGCAATCACTGTTATAATCAAAGTACCACACTTCCTGTAACTGGTCTGAAAATCCCAAATCCAAAAAGTGTTTTAAAACTGTAAATGAACAGAACCTTGGCTCAGTTTGATCTGAAGTCTGAAAGTCTGGACCAAAGGAAAGCACCCTTAGTCTCTGAACTTCTGAGAGCACACAGTCAGCTTTGTTTGTGCTTTTTTTTGAGGCTGAGACAGTGCAGGGAAAGAATCATCCAAACTTCAGGAAGAGGTGGAGGTCAAACGTGTCTGTGAATGAGCTTTTTTCTCTTGTGTTTAGCTTTTGGAGGTGCGGATGCAGTGCGAGTTTAGTGACGTGGACTCTCCTGATCCGGGAGGAGAGCAGACCCCCACCCTGCCTACCCCTGGCGCTTCCTCCAGCCCACAAGAGAGTGAGCCTCCCACTCAACCCTCCACAGGCAGCAACTCGTCCGACGGCCCCCGGGACAATATACCATGCCTGCAGTAAGACCAACGACGTTCTCTGTTTTCTTTTAAAGGCTTAAATCTAGTAACCGCACTTAAGTTAAATGAAATAAAATAATAGAGTTAGGACTTGATAAAGCTGTGTTTTTTTATTTCAGTTTAATTATAGTTAGTTTTACAAGTGCGTAAGTCGTTCATAAGGTAGTCATTTTATTTATCTTTTGAGGACTAGACATTTAGTTTTTATTTGGTTTTCAGGTATTATGAAAGCTTTGACAGATAGAACCTGAAAAAAGACAGATAAAAGAATGCAAGACATGAAATACGATTTATAAAACCTGTGTTTATTAAAGGTCAAATATTGTACAAAGACATTTTATGTTGTACATCATGAACCACTAACACTGTGGGAAAATGAAGCTGATTTTACCTGACATTCTGTTTCATTTTAATTTGCATTACATTGTTCATTTCAGTTAACAAAATAATTATTCACTAGTAGGTGTGATTTTCATTGACTGTAATACAACACCGAAACGTGCCAAAAAAGATAATTAAAGTAAGAGATGTTGTCATCCATTACCTGCTCAATTTTTGACCACATTTCTACTTTCACTACAGACAGGGGAAATGATCCTTTTTGTACAGATATTATTAACAAGGATGAAGCTGTTCTGACAGTAAAAGAGGAAAAGTGGGAATAACAATAATTTAAAAAAAAAATGATATTATGAGTGCAGCTCAGCTCAAAAGGTGCTAATTTATTCCAGGGATGTGAGTGAACTGTGTCCTGCTGTCTCATCATACTGTCTGTGTGTGTGCGTTTGATTCAGGGTGCGGAGCTCCCCGCTGAAGCAGTCTCCAGGCTACCAGGTGGAGTTAGTGATCCAGCTGGTGTGGGTGAGCGGGGAGCCACCTCAGCAGATCACCAGCCTGGCTGTCAACTCCTCCTACGGCCTGTAAGTCTCTGTGACCAGCACACTTGGTAAAATCACAACAGTGCCCACACATGTCCTAAAAAGAAGATGTCATGCCTGTCTGAAATTTGTGAGTGAAAAGAAAATTTTAATTGCATCCTGTCACATACTGTACAGTAGAATATGATAACCAGGCGTTTTATATAAAACAGTGGCGGAAGAAGTATTCAGATCCTTTATTTAAGTAAAAGTACTAATACCACACTGTGAAAATACTTCTCTACCAGTAAAAGTTCTGTATTCAAAACCTACTAGTAAAAGTATGTAAGTATTAACAACAAAAATGAGTTAATGTGTGAAAAGTCTCTGTGTTCATTGTGCAGTAAAACGGTCAGTGTATATTATATCTGATGGTTTTGATTCATTCTACTGCCGCATTCCTGTGTATGTTACATTTTACTGCTGTACATGTCTACAGTTGAGCTCATTTGAACTACTTTATATACAGTTGGCGAGCGCCTGGCAATATATTGGATGAACCGCTATACCTGCTTAAATTTCCCCTGTCATGTGAGTTTTTCATATCCTGACAGCTGAAATGCTTTAATAGGTTCAGAGCAATGATTCAAACACTGGATATGAGTATTCTCTGTCAGTTAATAGCCATGTAACCATGTATCTGTAAAAAGTCAACTTTTCATGAGCTTAGAAACACAGGCCTGTGTTCAGTTTTGTGACCGTGTATTAGGCGCAGAACTTTCTCAAGCCAGAAAGGAGCTATTAATCCTTCACTTTATCACAAACATTCAACATCAATACATTGGAGATACGGGATTTTCACTACACTGGAAAACCATTCTGTATTTTTTCACCAAACCTGCTACAGTTTATTATTTTGTGTTGGAAGTGGTGCCTTTTGCTGTTTTGTCTGTCGTCCCCGTTGTCCATCGTGCCGTTTGTGAAGATTTTGTTTCCAGAGAAGAACCACAAAAGCATTCAGTATTTTTCCAGTGAACTACTCGAGTCACTACTCAACTCCTCTGCTGTCAATGTGCCAACTCACTAACAAGTACCTCTTTTCCATTTTGTGGGGGCCAGGGTGATATGCTGTCCTCTAATGGCTCTAGTTGATGTATTTATTGGGTTGACTTAGGTGTTTAGATCAACAGTTATCCAGGTTCAGAGCTAGGAGTAAAGAAAACCACATAAAATAGCATGGCGTTCCTCATTCGTCAGTGTCACTGGTCCGTTCTGTGTTTTCAGGGTCGTGTTTGGAAACAGTAACGGTCTGGCTGTGGTGGACTACCTCCAGAAAACTCTGCTCCTCAACATGGGCACGTCAGAGCTGTACAGCCCATCTGAACCCTACCAGAGGCAGCCTCGCTCCCCACGCAAAACACGACAGCCCTCTGGAGGTGAGCACTTCTATCTGTGTCTTATTGTCATGTCGGTTACTGTCTATAGTGACATACTTGAATGTGGCCCGCATTGGTTAGCCTAAAACAAATGCTTCTTTATTGTTTCCTTGTCTCATATTTGAAAATCGGTGTAAAGAGTTGAATATTTGTGGCTGTGGTTGTTTTTGGAGGTATGTTAGGGAGGCAGGGCTGACACTTGGCAGCCGCCTCGACTTCGCACCACGATCGCCGCCCCCTGCAGTAGCTTCTCTCCCTCAACAGGGGGCATCACTGACAGATTCTCCATCTGTTCAGTTGGACAGTGCAAAGACAGTGGAACATGTTCGTTAGTGATCCTGTGCAGTCAGAGCGGATGCTGTAACATGGCTGCTCTGCTGTAACCAAGTGACCTTTTCAAACTCCTTTGAATGTTTTAATGTCACAGCTTTGTTCTCTTTCTCACTGTGTCTTTCCTGTCATTTACTGTCTTTCTTCTTTATGCTTTAACATCCTTTCATTCACTATTTGTTGCCATTATTTTCATTCTCAGTGACCTGGTGCTAGATTCATGAGTCTTTGTTTTTCCCCTACCAGGAAAACTAGAGCTGCAACAGTCAATTATTTTGAAATTCAAGTACTTTATACCTTTGGGTTTTGGGTTGTTGGTTGAATATGAGAAAGATTTTAGATACATAATAAGGGAATATATACTTAACAATTCATTGTCAGAGTAATCTGCAGTAGGGTTGTGCAAAATGACAAAAATCTCATATCCTGATGTAGGTTATTTTATATCCAGATAATCCTACATTTCACGATGGAGCAGGTTTTCTGTACATTTAATGAATAAGTAGTTTATATAAATGGACCATAGGGAAAAGCCCTTTTCTTTACATCATATGCTCAACAAATTAATGTTACTCAGATTTGATTATTTTTCTTAATTTCTTTAGAACCTCTTAAATGTGAGTCCTGTCTACATCTTTGCCATGAGGGAGAACACAAAGCATCATCCAAATGAAGAGATATAAATAGTCATATCGCACAGCCCTGATCTTCAGATTAATCCATGAGAAAAATAATAATTTGTTGCTCACTTTTAAAATCCTGTTTTTGAAATCTCCTGTATTTTTGGTGTTTAATGTAAATGATGCTGAATCCAGCAGCAGGTCTCTGAAACTCACTGCTTTCTTGTCTTTTTCACATATGATTTCCAGTCATTTTTCTGTCTGACTGTTGTTACTGTTGGTCTCTCTCTGTGATCCGGTAAAGACATTCCCGTGACGTCTTGCATGTCCAGAATTTCTAACTTGTATACTGAGTCTGTGAAAAAACTGCGCTCCTCTCACTTCAGTAAGTCATGCTGTCTCACAGATTCTTCTCCCCCTATAGTATTGTTTGTCTCCTGTAAGCCTTACCTTTTCTCATAAACATTCACTCCCTGATTTTGTTCTAGTGCCCCCAAATCCCTAAATCCCCGCTTAGCTCATTGTTGACTTTTTAAAATTGAGTTGTAAACATCCACAGTGAGCTGGGAGACCTTTGAGACTTAAGGGTGCTATTATGAACAAGACAGTCTACATTTAAATTCTGCCACCTGCTCCAGAAGACAAACATCCTTGGCATTTTTGGCTCAAGAGATTGGGACTTTATTATTGAAATGAACTCAAGTGTGGTTTATTTACTACACCGTTGGGTTAGTTCTCCCTTCATTTGTTTAGAGCTGCCTTTCCCAAACTTAGGGTCAGGACCTATTTTTGTTGGGACATTAACTTCATAATCCAATCAATTTTTATGATATTTAAAGGCCTAAAATTCAGATTATTGGATTTTAGACTTTTTGAAGACCCACAGAAACCCTGTAGAGCTGCCTTTCCCAAACTTAGGGTCGGGACCCAAAATGGGTTGCGGGCCTATTTTTGTTGAGTCACCAACAAAAGCAGATTAAAATGCGTAACACTGCTATGATAGTCATGTGTTTGCTTTTGTTTGTTTGCATTTGAATAGTTTGGTTGTGTCTGTTAGTTGGTGAGTAGTGTGTTGCTGGCTAACTAACATTACTTGTCAGTGTTCAAAGCAATTGCTGTTGTTATCTTCCTAGCTGATCCGTACCAGAAAACCAGTTTGTTCTACACATGTGCAAAAATACTGTCAGATCACCAGTATTTCGAAATGAAACGTGTTTGAGATTTAATTAAATGAATGTTGTCTTTGGTTTTACTATTCATATGATTTCTTATTAAATAAATACACATTTTTCTTCTGTAAAGATTGTCTAATATATGCTAATGAAATGGAACATTAGGTAAGGCTACATTTTTTCAAAAGCCCAGAGCCTTTTAGGTTATTAAAATAATTTTGTTTATAATTTCTCTGCTGTCTGACCGAACTGACAAGCTGCACTTAGCTTACTAGCTAATGTTAACTAAACTTAGCTCACTACCTAGTTTTAGCTGCTGTTATCTTGCTAGCTAATGAAAGCTAAAAAAGTATATTTCATTTGCACTTAAACAAATAGTAAGATTTTTATTCATTTTCTTTAAATAAGTTAGAATTTTTTGTAATTTCCCCTCAGTCTGACTGAACTGGCAAGAAGCAGTAGCTCGCTAGCTAGCTTTAGCTCAACTTAGCTTGCGGGCTATTATTGGCTGCTGTTACCTCGCTAGTTAATGTTAGTTGTTGTTAGCTCGCTAGCTGTTGTTAGCTGAGTGAAAAAACACATAGAATTTTTTTTTTTTTTATCTTTCATAACAACTTAAACCAAAGGGCAGTTTATAGGTTTTCTATAAATCCTAGAAACTGGGGAACATGGGTAGAACAAATCGGGTCTCTGGTATGGATCAGGTAGTTACAGCTGCATTTATTTAACATTGTTTTGATGGTGAAAGAGTTGGTAAAATTGTACATGCTATGGCTATTCATGGTGTTTTGTATGTTTTGGTCGTGAGGAGACACCAAGTGTCTCTTTTGGGTCTCGATCTGAAAAACCTCTGCTTTATACTGTAGCTGACCCTATTGTTTCTTATCTACTTAAGGAGTTGACATAGCTTTAGTAAGAGTTGAACAAGATTGGAATAAATTCTAGATGTAATGTGTAATTAAATCTTTGTTGTTCCTCAAGCACTCTGTGATTCCAACGAAGGATCCAATGCCTCAGAGGACCGCTGCAAGTCACCCACTTCAGGTAAGCATCTCTGAAATTGTAAGTGATTCATTCAACAAAACTAATGCTTTTATACTTTTCAAATACAACCTTTTTTTGTTTTAAATCCTCCATTTTTCATGTAGGATCTACCTCACCCTGCAATTCTGATGATGAACGAAAGCAGAAGTTCATAGAGAAGGGTACTTTTTTTGTTTAGAGCTGCATGTCCTCTTAAATTCAAGCGTTTAAGAAAATGGCTACATTTATCTGATTTGTCTCTTTGAACCTTATTTCCAGTGAAGTTCAAAAGCAGACGATTTTCCAAGACGGTTGCCAATGACTTTGGTACTGTATAACCCAAATGTATTCCTACTGATTATTACTCTTTCTCTCTGAATGACAGCTTCTAACCACACTGTGCCTTAATCCTACAACAATATGTGCATCCTGTGCCAGTGAAAGAAATAAATGCATTCAAGAAATGTGTTTTTACTAATCACACGTGGTTTTGGGGTCTGGAAGGTGATCGATTAAATTAATCGGGAATACCAAATGCATGGCAGAACATCTTTTGAATTTCAGGCCTCAGATTTTCTATGCAAATTTTGCCAAGTGCTTAATGTCGTGGTACATATGGTATCTCCAGGTTAAAAATATGAAGCCATAGGAGTGGATATGAATTGATGCTTAAAAAAGTTAAACTTTGGGAAAAAAAGCATAGAAAATCACCCTCATGCTGCATCACTAATGTCTAACCACGATGCTTCAATGTTTAGGTGAATTTTTCTCTTGGATTGCAGACACTTGCTGTGAGTCTGTGCTGTGTTTCTGATTCCAGGGCTTCGGTTCAGTCTTAACTGTTTGGCTACCCACTGATTTTTTTCCTCCTCCTACTCTCTTTGCATAAATAACTATGTTTGCTGAATTGTAATTACCCTTTTTTCCTGATTGCTTCTTGCTTCTTGTTTGACATTACAGGCCCTTTGGTTGTCTGTGATGCTTCTCATCTGTATTCTCAGGGTTGCTCTAAGGGTGGTTATAGACTGCAACAGCCAACTTTTGTGGTTGTACAGTATTCTGGAGATTGTTTGAAGAAAAAAAAAGAAAGAAAGAAGCACAAATCAGAAAAACCTGAGCATGTACTGTATTTCTGCCATCACCAGTTGTCCTGCAGTGTTTATCGCCACTCTTAAGTATGACTCAAACCATAGACTGTATGTAAAGATGGATGTAATGACAGATCCCCACAAGCAAAGCCAAAATAACTCAATCGCCCCCTGGTGACTGGCTGTAGTAAAGGTCACAAATCCCGCCTCCTCTTTGTTAGTCAATGGGACTCGAGCCAAAATAAGAACTCAAAGAACACATCCAATAAGATTTTTCCTAAAGGTGATTTCTGTATTTTTTTAGGGCTGCTACTAAAGATGACTTTAGTGTAATCTGTCGACTATTTTCTCAATCAATTAGTTGTTTGGTTTATAAATTGTTTGGTCCATAACATTTTGTCTCCTCAGATCTACTTCACACTACTTGCCATTTTCTCCTCCTGCTGTTGAGAATAAGAAAGTTGAATGAGAACTGACATTTCACAACATTAAATCAAAATGAACAAAATAAGCACTGGATGAAAAAATTAAGATAAACAAACAAAATAACTAACAACATGAACAAAAATCTAAATGATTAGCAGAATGAACAAAATAATCAACAAAATAATCAAAATGTAAAAAAAAAAACAAAAAAAACTAAGTATCAGTGCAAGTATCAGGTGAACATGTACAGATTTCAGATGTGGAGTAAGACTATGTTTAAAATCCTAATAAAGCCTCTGAGCCTGAAGCAGAAAATGTTAACATGTTTTTCTTTAAAAATTATTCAAACCAATTAATTGATTATCAATATATTTGGCGATTAATTTAACAGTTGACAACTAATGGATTGATGGAATGATTGTTGCAGTTCTTGTGTTTTTAGGTAGATTTCATCAGGTTGATTTGCAGCAGCACCAAGACTGAAAAGAGACTGACTGCTGGCTCATTCTACAGTGGTCATTCACTGCTCTTGGACACAATGCAGCTGCTCTCAGAGACTTAAACTGGGTGAATAATTAAGTATCGGCAAGCATGTATATATGCCTTTGTAACATGTCCTCAAATAACCAATGCATATTGCCTTTTTGCAATCAATAAAGGGAGTGAGGACAAAGAAAATCCCAAGGCACAGAATGTTTGTTTATTTGTTAGGCATTTGTATAATCTATAATTTATATTGATTTACACAGTATTCATCATTGATTTAAAAAATATATAGATTTTAAAATGTCCGTTGAGTCACAACAACGACCCCTGCTGTTAGGAGACGGTACTGTTTACATTGGTAGAAAGTGAGTAGCCAATAGGAAATCGATAGTTTCACATTGTCCATATATCTCCACATTTAGCCAGCGCTGGATATACGTCTGGCACCGTCCACTATCATTCTGGAATCGGGGGAAAAAACACTCTGTTTGGCTAGGTTGCATTTCTTTGGATGAATCACATTTGTCTTGGACGGTGACAGTGCTTTTGCAAAGTAGTGTCGGGGGGAGAATTTGTTTTGGTGGAACATTTGCATGTGGAGAAGTGAGCACTGGTACAGAAATTATTCAATCTCTGCTAAAGAATACACCACATAAAAAGATGTGCATCTTTGTCAAAACTTGCCATTTTCAACATGTAGTTGGGGCTTGAAAGTTGTTGTTGTTCCTACACATAGCGAGGGGGTCTTGATAGTCACCCAAAGGCAGGATTATCCTGTGAGCGATCGTAGGAAATTGGCATATGCCTCGGTTCATGCCACTGAGAGCAGCAGCACACCGTCCGAAGGCAGCGACTGACCGCTGTAGAATCTGCATATGCCACGACACACTGAGCATCTGCCACTTTTCAGTCTGTGTCTCTCTCCTGATTTATATTCGAGCCATTTTCCTGATTAGTTTATTTTGAATGTTATTCAGTAATATAACAGATGATTGACAGCTGTAATAACAAATCCCTGCGCATCACAGAAGCAACACGACATCTCCCATCACCACGGGATTGTGTCTTTAGTTTTACATAGAAACACAAATTGGTGTCATGTCATCCATCATATACAGTCTATGACGCACAAAATCACAAATCTTGTTAATTGCCTATTAATTTACATGGTAAAGGCAAAATCACATGCTGCAGACACGATAATCAGTTGCACTCAATTAGACCAGCCTAAACATTCGTAGCCACCATTTTTGCCTCATAAATCAGGGCTATTTGTTTCTGTTACAGCCAAGATGTCACGGAAAATTAGCTCGTCTAGTGAGCAAAAGCCAGACATGGGTAAGGAAACTACTGCCTTCTAGTTTGTTTGTTTTTTCTAATCATTACATTCTTTTTACAGGTGTTTTTTTTTTTTTTTTTCTTTTGTCATTTGAATCTTTTTTTATTCTACTGACTGTACGGTGGTTAAATCCTTTAGTGAGAGTATTACCTGTTGGTGTGAATATTATATGTTTGGGTGTGTATAAATAGGGGTGGGACAAAATATTGATACAGGAATATTGCATATTACTTCCTCTTGTGTTGCATTGTCAATACACTGCCACCAAATATTGCTGCTTTTATGAAAACACATGACACACTTGGATACAAAAGTTGCACTCAGTGCTTGTGTGTTTAAGACAAACTAAGCTCACACTATGCACTTTTTTCATTTCATCTCATTTGTCAAATTGTGTGAAACTGACACCACAGTGCATTGAATTAATATATAATTCCTGCTTTTTTTTTTTTTTTTGCCATTTTAGTGGCATTTCTTTTTTGCCATTGACAGACATCATGTTGAGTATGGCAAGATTGCTTTATCGTGAGCAGCATATTATAATAGTTATTGTATAAGAGTTAGTTTGATTCCCACCCCTAGTTATAAAGTAAGTAGAGATGAAGCCTCTTATCTCCATTTGCACTGTGAGCAGAGAAGTCGCTCCAACCGCGTCGTGCTATGACGTGTAGGAAGCGCTTTGGTTCAATGACAGGCAAGATGACACTGTCCAGGACGACCCAGAAGAGCTGTGTGTATAGAACTCTATCAGCCCCCAACTCCAGTGAGTGGACCTGCCATGGTCTGACTTGGGCTGAAGTGGGATAACTGGTACTAACCCCCACCACTACTGGGGCTTTTTTTTTCTTTTCCTGAATTGGTTTGACATGTGACACTAATCCTCCTCCCAATAACCCTTTCCCTTCTTTTTGAAGAAGTTCCACTGGCGTAGCTGCACTGCACGGTTTTAAAAATGTTGCTTTTCGTGTTTACAGTTTTTCCTCGTGAAGAGCACGTATGGCAGGCGGGTGTATTTAGCCTTCCCCTCTCTGTGTCAGTCTTTGGCTTTTTTTTAAGTGGGTAAAGTCTGGTGTTTCAGCTGCTGTCAGTATAGTAATGAGGCATGAATAATTCTTGGTCCTTAAATAGCAGTGTTTCCTTGGGGAGTCACTGTAATAGTACTACATATCGCAGTTTTTCACATTGAGAATGTTGCTGCCAAACTTGAATTGCCAAAAACTGAAGTGAAGCTATTAAAAAAAGAATAGGTCTTGGCAACTAAACAAAGTATCTCAATGTCAAAAAGCTTTTTGGGTGCATCAGATGCAGGGTTACTTTTTTAAACTCTGCACAAATGTCAACACACGACTAAAATATTTGTGCAGATACACGACACAGCGCTCTAACATGCACTGGGTTTTAAACAGTTTTTGTGGATTTTGTGGCTTTTTCATATCTAATTCTCTTGCTACGTGGCGACACCCACTGTATTCCTCATATCCCTTTCAGTGAATCATTTCCTCATTCTTTTCATTCTCTCCATTCATGCCGACCAGATGCCAAGGATAACTCATTCAGCCGCTCACGTAGTTCAAGTGTAACCAGCATAGACAGAGAATCTCGAGAGGCCATCTCGTCCTTTCACTTCTGCGAGAGTTTCCCCAGGAAGACTGACAGCGTGGTGAGTCCCTGTCTGCTGGTGGGAACCACCCAGGGCTCTGTGATGATGGTGGCTCTCAGCCTGCCGCCTGGTGGAGACCAGAGACTGCAGCAACCAGTGGGCATCTCCTCCTGTGGTAAGCACCCCGACTGTACTTCAAGTGTAGCTTTACCCACTGTGTGATTTTGAAAAGTGTTACAAAGTGGGAAAGAGGCTGAGAGGAGGTGAGGAGGGGCTGAATGTCCAGGTGTGGATGTGAGACAGGAGTAGTTCAGGGACATCATGAGGACAGAGAATCACAAGAGTCCTATGCAGAACCATATGGGACTCTGACAGGATTAGTTTGGATTTTGTACTGCTTCACCACCTAAAACAAGAAGCCCTCTGAAACAAAGCACTATCACTTGAAGTGTATGTTTATATATTAGAATATTTTTGCTGGTTTATCCTGCTGTCATACAGTCCTTTCCCACAACGACCTGAAGCCCTGAAGTTCTCTTCAAACCAACCAGACACACACACACAACATTAGGGAATATTCTGTGTCCTCCTCCATCAGCCAGCCCACTGTGTTATATGTGACAATGACGTTTAACACTTACATTCAGACCAACTAACCAACTGATTGAGGCAGTGGTAAAACACATACAATTTTGTGTGTGTGTGAGTTGGGGGGGGTTCTAAAGAGTCCCGTGGTTCAGAATAGTGACAATAACGACTACAGTTCCCCGTCGGAAAATGAGCGACGTAGACAGACTCCCTCTGAAGGATAGGTGGGTCGCACACCTCTGATTAGAGGATGTTAATATGGATTGTTTTCATATACATAACTTTAATGACATGGAGCACCCATTCCCAAAGACTGGGTCAAGACCCACACATGGGGCACAGGAGATTTTATTTGGGTCTCCAGAAATAAAGTTACATTTCAAGCATTTCAGGAAAGTTTCAACAAGAAGTGCAGTTTTGATAATAGTTCATGTTTGTAGAGATGTATAGGATAGTGTGAAAGACTAGTGTTACTTTCTGTTTGTTTTACTGAAGAGAGGACAAGAACAAGCCTGTAAATTCTGCTTAAAGGCATTTATTTTGTCTTATTTTCATATGTTTTCAATACATAAAACAAAGTTGTGATTTATCAGATGTACTAGGAATGTTCATTTATACGCAAATGTATTTTTGTCGCAATGTATAGATAATATTTCTTAAGAAAATAACGAAGTGGGTCCCCCCCCAAAAAAGTTTTGGAAACACTTATGCCGAGTAATGATAAACAGTTGACTCTACGTCAGCGTCAGAGTTTGATGGCTGTGGCTGATTTTAAGACAGGAAGTGGCGTGCTGAACCGTTCTCACCTATAAAATGGAGAGTTTTATAAATTCGCTGATTTGTATGCATATTATCACCAGCATTGATGTGTTTGATAGTTAAGTCATGTAATTCAGTTTATAGCTCTAAAAACATGTTTTAATGAGGAGTATCACTATGTTCACAGTCTGCATATGGGAAAGCATTTCCTTGTCCTTGACCATGACTGTTTAAACCATTAAATCATGGCTTAAATTATGTTGCAACAAACTTTAAAACTAGCTTCAAAACACTACATTTAAACATCACTTTAAACCTCAGTTTAATTTTTACTCTAAACCAAGATTAAATTTAATTCTGTTGCAACCAAAAATATTTTACTCCTCTTCAGATGGGATCCAAAGGGTCTTCTATTTGAGATGGATTGAGCAAAAATGATCAAGTTGCC